>CADDIJ020000230.1:0-59577 GCA_902809745.2 Tetradesmus lagerheimii
CTGCTGTTCAGCAGAGACTGGCCAGGGCGGGCCGAGGCACGGCACAGAGACATCACTGGGGCCATGCTGGATGTTGTTGTTGACTCGAAGGCGACTGAAGTGCAGCTGTAACACTGCTGACGATCGAAAAACAACACAGAAACAGCAACTGAAGCTCTTGGCCGGTGGTTCGGGCGCATATATACGCCAATGCGCCAGATGCTTGACGGGATCGTGCCCGCGTCATCAGCACGCGCACTTTGGACCTACTGCATTCATGTCCGCCGCACACCTCAGGCCCTTAAGAAAGCATGAAAACCTCTAACAGCTGTACTCAAATATATGTTTTCACCTCATCACCAGCCCAGGGACAACTGCTTCGTCCGTACTGGATCCTCGTACAGATGGAACCTGCCGTATGTTCCTCGAAGCTCAGTGCCCAAGATATGCCGGACAACCTTGACGGCTAGGAAACCAAAAATTCTGACTTTCTGTGCTGTCGTGGGTCTGCTTTGATTGAGGGCAGGCCTAGGACGGGTCAGCAAGCAAGTCTGCTGCAGGAGTACTTTTGCAGCTTCATCACCAGCTGTCACGCCTGAATCTGGCCTTGAAACCATTCAAACACTGCATATAAAGACGTACGCTGATTCTAAGGATCGGTGACATTCAGGTGCGTGTTCAGCAGTAGAGCTTTGTGTGCCCAACCCAAGCTTGTCCATCGTTGCCAGGCCATGTGGCACCATCGTCGTATCAACTGTTAATGTTGCTCAATGGGGTGGCTGATCAGCCAATCATCAACACTGCCAACAGTCATACAGGTTCTTTGTAGAACGATTGATTGCGTGCTACTAGCGGAGATCGCCAGGACGGCAAGTGCTGCTGCACATCACCTCATCACCACAATGCTGAAGAACAGAAGGTGGGAAGCAGTGGTTGATGCGTGCAATGGTGACACAGGTAACGGCCATGTGCTCCTCAACAGTGCACCTGCTGCAGGGAACAGCACCCTGACATGGCGTGCCAGTGGCGCTGAGCGTTGATGTCAGCGGCTGATGTGCGCTCTCCACTCACTGCATTGAACGCTGTTCTGCCAGAAGCAGTGGCACTGCTGTGCAATGCTGGTGTGTTTCGAAGGTGTTGCTGGAGGAACAGCTGCTGGTAGCGCGCCATAGGGACGCTACAGGCAGTGCCAGACCAGTGGAAATTGCCAGGTTCCTCGAGTATCTTCGGGGAGTGCTGACAAGTGCAGTAGGATACCATCCTAGAATAGCAGGCTGCTGTTCTTTGACCAAGGTGAGCTCATATATATAGCGAAGCATATCATCATCATCATCATCATCATCATCATCATCATCATCATCATCATCATCATCATCATCATAATCATCATCATCATCATCATCATCAGCAGCATCAGCATCAGCAGCAGCAGCATCAGCAGCAGCAGCAGCAGCAGCATCATCATCATCAGCATCATCATCATCATCATCATCATCATCAAATTACCAGATCAAGCCATAGCATCAACGCCATCGGCCCCGCGCCCCCCCGGGGCGGAAGAAAGAGGGATCACCGCTCCATTATGTTTGCAACTATTACGCATATCCCAAGCTTTCACAAGATACGCAGCAATGCTCCTAGACACCAGTCGGCAAACCCCCTTGCTACCCCAAACATCATCAGAAACAAAACGCAACAACTTGGTCAATGCATCAGTCAATGACAATACATTGCGCAATTTTCCAGCGCCAACAGCAACTGTCTGTTGCAAAACAGACCGAATTTCATCCAACATAGTATCTCTTTGAGCAGAAGTGGCAGGACAATCAAACATCAGATGTGACAAAGACTCAACATTCTGACCACAAGCAGGACACGCTGTATTAGAATCTCCTCTGCTATAGTGAAGCATATATATTAAATAGTGAAGCATGAAGCAGTAGGTGAGCGTATGGCAACGATGTCAGTATTACCATTACGTAGGATGCTTTTGTGCAGTCCTGGCACATCACGCTTGCGTCCTGGTCATGGGCTCGAGTGCCAGAAGATGCCTGCCTGCAAGCACGCAAGCAACAAGCATTTTCCCACTAAACATTGGGCAAGAGGTGGCGGCCTACATGGCGCTGTAACTGTATGTCTAACAATGTCCACAGCATAGGGCGCACCATGCCAGCTCATATGAGCGATGCATCGCCACAGCGGCGACGCATCATCCCCCTGCAGAAGCATGCATGTGCTGCCGCACACCACGTGTGTCTCCGCATGCTTTTCTACTTGAGTGCTGCTGCATATTCAGACCACCTGCTGCAGCAGCAGACGGACAGACATGGATATGACCTTCCGATATGATTGGATCCGGCAGGCTGCAGCCCGCGTACGCCACAGCGTATTCAAATGAACTTGTCATGTTGTTACTGGCGTCAAACCCTTTGCGATTTGAATGTGCCTCCTATATAAGCGGCTAGGTCTGGGCTGATAGGCACCAAGGCTTGGTTGGTTCAAGCAATAGACACACGCATTCCCAAGCGCCAGCCAACTTGAACCAGGCGTTCAACGATTTTCGCTGCTAGACGCCCAAATTCCCTAAAGGAGCCTTGTAAGGTGATTTTTACATCGAGTATGGTCTCAAGTCAGCGATGCTATGCTAGTTGCAGCATTGCGACGCACGCACGGCGCGTCGTATCACCAGCAAGCTTGTAGCTGCCACCACCACAACGCACGCCCTCGCTTTTGTTCATGCAGCTGAATGCCAAATCTTGGATGCGAACCCTCGTGCTCAAGATGCAGTTGACCAGCCTTCAACCCACGGAACCGACAGACGTGCTGCATCTGCTTTTTGGCATGTTCGCAGAACGTTTCCAGACCAAGAGAAACAAGAACAATGTCTGTGAGTCGACTTCAAGTGCTTCACTCGCGTGCATGCAACTGCACAGCATGGACCGGCCTCCAGGAAACCACATGCATGGTTGAACAGCCAGTACAGCTGCCGCAGCTAGAGGCTCTAGCTTGCAGTAGGGGCAAGGCATGCAGTCTCACGTGAAACCACTGCAGTGCCAGCCTCTGCTTCTGACAGCACACCATTGTCCTGCTGCTGCTGCTGCTACTGCTGCAGCGACATGGCGTGTGTCCTGCAGTCACCTGCTCACATTATACCCGTCATTGACGCGACTGATTGTTTGCCAACCTGGTACCTTTATGACTTTGCTGCTGCAGGTTTTCTCCGAATTTAGCAACAACAACGTGTACAAGTTTTACTTGTGTCAGGTGAGCAAGCAGCATGCTTGAGTTCTTTCCTGCAACTCGTGCAGCGCCGCTGCGGCAGAGGTTATGCGGATGTGCTCTCTTTGCTCAAGTGCGCGGAGATGGTGCCATTCAAAGTCCGTGCTCCCGCACACTGATTGTCCTGCAAGCACGTTGGCCAAGCTTGTATCAAAGCCAAGCGGTTGTTTGAGCTGTCTGCGTGTGCTTGCAATTGCGGTGACCACTTTCAGCTCTCTTTGTATGCTGAACGATTGTTGTTCCTCTGCTGCCTGTCTGCCTGCTTTCTTCTCATGTGCTGCACACGTAGAAGTACAAATTGCGACCGGTGACAGATGACCAGGTGAGGTTGAAGCTCAACCATTTCCTTATGTCAGGTGGCAGCAAGTGTGGCTGTGGCTGCTCTTGGGATCGAATGAATCATTTATTGCAGGAAAGTGTCCTGCAAGCATGGCCTAAGCAGATATGCAGCAACTCGCTGCTTGTCTGTGTGTGCCATGCTGCAGACATGGCAAGTTTGTAAGGTAACACTGCTCGATATACTAGGAGGTGTCTGCAAGCATTGTCATGTATGGGCAACGCAATCATCCAAGCAGGTGCTTAATTGCAAGCAGTGGCATCATGCACGCCTGTTGTATGGGATGCTTTCTATGCCACACTCATACGCCTGACAATCTTCTGGCTGCCGTGATCACCTCCATACCCTGCCTGCAGCTGGCCATCGAGCAGCTGTTCGAGGGTTACAAGCTGGTCAGGGTGCAGCAGGCGGGCTTGGAGGTAACCGTTGATAAGCTGACCGCGGACAACCAGAAGTTGACCGCCGAGAATAAGAAGATCAAGGGGTGGCTGCTGAAGCTGCTCAAGCAGCAGGGCATGGAAGAGGCCGTGGCTGAGCTGCAGGAGCACGAAGACGTTGTTGGCGTGGAGGACAGCTAAGCGTGGGGCTTGGTGTGCAGGCCTGGCATTGCAGTGGTCATGTTATTTGCTGGTCATGTGCAACGACGGGCTTGCAGCCGCTGCAACCACCAGTGGTGGTACTGTTATGGGCTTGCACAGCGGCGATTTCATTTCTTTTCAATTACTCGTACGACTTAGTACTGCGAAAGTTTCGCAGCGCTGCAGTCTCTGCAGGACCTCATTTCAGATGTACCAGATGGGTGTGGCTTAGGCTTCCAGCAGGTGTGTTGGTTTTTCAAGTTTTTCCAAGGCTTCAAGCCAGCAGGACTATTGTTAAGAGATGTAGATACATGTGGGTCTGCTATGGTGTTGCTACTTTTCACATCTGGGTCCCAAAATCATATGGTGGCTCGTACCATCATATGCATCCTAGACGGTATGAGCCACGCCAAATATTGTTGAGTCAGCACATTGTCTGCAGAACTTTTGTACACGGTGTGCACTTCCGCAGTAACACAACATGCTTACAAGTGCCGGTGGCAGCAGGGCAGACTGTGTGCCAGACCGGTGGTATATGCCAACTTCAGTGAAAGAGTACTGCTTCACGTCAGGGGGTGAATGTGGCCATCACGATGATCACTGCAGTGTACAAAGAACGGGTGTAGGAGGATCCCGGAACTCCAGTGTGTATTTAGTTGCTGGTATGATATGCACGTGGAGTCACGACATGCAATGCAGCGGCTGCATGCATGCGCAGCCTTGCATGCATGGGTCAGATTACATGCAACAGCAGCAGCAGCAGCAGGCACGTCAGCAGCAACAGCAGCAGCAGCAGCAGCAGCGTGTAACTGCTGCTACAGCAGCAGGAACGCCGCTGCTGCACGAGAGCCAGAACGGCTTTCGTCCCAAGCGCAGCTGTGCTGACCACCAGAGTGTGCTCAGTGAGGTGTTGGGCGGGAGGAAAGCTGAGGGGAAGGATTCTTATGTGCTGTTTGTTGACACCTATAAGGCTTTCCCAACAGTGTGGCTTGATGGGCTCTTTCAAAAGCTGTGGGACAAGGGTGTGCGTGGAAAGATGTTCCGTGTACTCTACAACTTGTATCAGGGTGCGCGCCGTGTGGTGTCTCACGAAGGTCATGTCACTGAGAGCTTCGCATGTGACCTTGGTTTGCATGAGGGCGATGTTATTTCCCCCACACTGTACCTGTACTTCATTGATGATCTGCTGCATGAGGTGCATGCAAAGCACCCTGGCATCACCCTTATGGGCCCTTGTGACGAACCTGCTGGACAGGTTGTGGCAGCCATGCAGGCTGATGACTTTGTTGCTGTGTGCGGATCTCTGGCTGAGGTTCAGGCTGTGGCTGCAACAGTTTATGAATACAGTTGTAAGTGGCGGTTCAAGCTGAATAGCTTGAAGTCTGCTGTCATGCATGTCTCACCAGCTAGACAGCCCAGCCAGTTGGCTGACTCTGGCATCACTTGGAATGGTGTGCCTGTGCCTGTTGTATCAGAGTACTGCTACCTTGGCCTGTGGTTCAACAATGCCTGCAACTGGAATACGCACTTTGAGAAGACGTTGGCAAAGTGCATCGTGTGAAGGGTGGGCTCATGCCAGTCGGAAGAGCCGGCTCATCAGCGTGGAAGTAAAGCGTATCATTCTGCTTACATGCGTTCGCCCAATTGTTGAATATGGCAGCGAGGTCTGGTTTCCGTCAACTGCAAGGCAACTGCAACAGATTGACAAAGTGCAGACTGACATCATCAAGTGCTCAATGCGTTGTGGCAAGGAGCACCCTTGCACTTCACTTGTTCTGGCTGAATGGGGTGTGAAGCCATTGCACATGTGGCTTCATCAGAGGGCGATGGAGTATCACTTTAGGGTCCAGCGTATGCAGAATTCGCGTTTGCCACGTCAGGTTTTCTCAGCTGAGTGGAAGCGCCCTAGTGCTGCTGTTGCGGTGACACCTTGGCATAAGTATGTGCAGAGTTTGCTTTGCAAGTATGGTGTGGATGTTGAGGCGGCGGCTGATCGAGCTAATGCGCGCAAGAATCACATCAACCGTCAGGTCAGGAAGCTGCATGCAGACACAATTGTTTGTGAATCACTGCAGCACTCTACTTTGAGCCGTTACATCACGCATGTGCACCCTACACATGCTGATGCCATGCGTTTTAAAAGGGCTAGGCCCTTTTTGTGTTCTGGTGCGCCAACGCGTGGTATTGAGCTGCTGATGCGTGTTCGAATGGGCTGTCTTTGCGTGCATGAGCGTACCAGTCGTTATGGCGGCAGCAGAGCTGATTCTAACACACCATGTCCTGCTTGTGGTCAGGGTGTTGAGTCTTTGTCACATCTGATGTTTGATTGTCCCGCTACTTCTGCTCAGAGGGATACTATGCTTGATGAAATTCGGTCTGTTTGGCGTGATGTTGCTGGCGGCGCTGAAAAATTGCGCAATGTGTTGTCGTTGACTGATGCATCCACCAAGTTGTTGCGTTTTGTTTCTGATGATATTTGGGGTAGTAGGGGTGTGTGCCGAGTGATATCTAGGAGCATTGCTGAGTATCTTGTCCAAGCTTGGGATGTGCGTAATAATTGCAAACACAATGGAGCAGTGCTCCCTCTTTCTTCCGCTCCTGAGGGGCGCGGGGCCGATGGCGTTGATGCTATGGCTTAATGGGTAACATGATGATGATGAGATTACATGCAGGTGCATCTGCTTCCCTGCTGCTAGAGTGTCGTACTCCAGCAGCGGCTGCTTCAAGCAGCCTGCTGTGGCACAGCTCCTCAGGAGCCATATCCTGCTGCCATAGCACTCAATGGTTTATCCAAATTCAGTACCGCTGCCCCACCTTCTGAGCAAGGTCACAGGATTCGCTGTTACATCTGAAACACCCTGAGGGTGACATCGCAGCACAACCAACAACTAGGACCTCAAGGCCATCTGCACCTCCACCATGCTATGCAGCATATAGAACCGCACCCGCGCCGTACACACTAGGTAGCTCTGAAACTCCTTACGTGTGGTTGGCAACCAAAGCTGTGTCTCTTCAGGCTTTACCTTAACTCAAAGCAACGTCCCAGCCGCCGGGCTGTGGCACAGCACATAAAATGGTATGCAACCACGCCAGCAAGCTGAGAGCCCCGTAGCCTCAGCAACATGCTTCATTGCTGTCCAACGTCAGCATCACCGTGATTGAAATTTGACCTGGTAATCAAACAATGCTGCAGTGAGGTCAGGTGTATGAACCACAAAGTGCTGCTAGTTGCAGACAGCACACCACACGTCTAGCTACACTATAGTGTCAGAGAACACAAGATGATTTGAGTGCCCGCATGCTGCACTCAGCATCATGTCAAGTTGATTGCCAGCCAAATACTTGCCATCCTCGCCAGAGGCCCCGAATGCGAATGCGCTGCATCTGCTGCATGTGCCATGCACGTTGTATGTCGCAACACTCTGGCACTCCCCCAACACGTGACCAGCGTCTTACACTGCAGCAGCAACATGCGCTGCACCTGCACTTGACGACAGCTGCAACTCAGTCCTCCATCATGTCAGAGCCCCCTTCATGGTGGCCAGCTGCTGCTGCTGCTGCCTCGTCATCATCCAGCCCCAGCAGCTCCAGATCATCCAGCAGCTCATCAAGCGGCACCTACAGTACAGGATGACGATGGACAGAAAATACAGCAAAATCAGTGTACTGCAACAGCCAGAAGAGTAGCACACTGCTGTGCACGGCACAAACAGTCGGCGTGCTTGCTAGATATGCCAGGATGTTGCAGCGCTGTGCATGCATGCACTTGATCAACACCCCAGCGGTAGTCAACAGGGTGCAGCAGACGCTGAAGTCCAGCGGCAAAACCAGCCAGTCCTATCAAAAAGCAAAGGAACACATGCGCAACCGCCACTTAGCACAAGATGCATTGTCAATTCATCAGTCGACACTCGACAGGCCCAAGCGCCAGTGAACAACCCACCTGCGGCAACTCCCCATCACTGTCTTCCTCGTCAGAGTCCATGCCGCGCGGCGCAGGCACTGCAGCGCCTGCTGCTGCGCCTTGTCCCGCTGCTGCTGCTGCTGCCGCCTGCGCCCTGTAGAGTGCCACTCTGCTGCGCATCTCTGCGTCCTCTTCAAGCTCCTCCATGAAGCGCTCACGGTCAGCAGCCTCTGCAGCCTCGTTGCGGCCCCTGCGCACATGCAGTGACAGCGACGACAAGCACAGCAGCAGCAGCAGCAGCAGTCAAGCAATGACACCGTAAGCATGAAAAGTAGCATTGCGCATGCACCCTCACGCTCGAAGGCCCTGGCAGCCTCGTTGAGTGCCTTGCGCGTAGAGGAGATGCAAGAGATGCAGCAAACCTGACGACACGGACGCAGTTACCATTTAGAAATGCAGCAGCACTGCGCAGGCACACCACTCACCACAATGCTACCTACTCAAATGCCTGCAGGAGCAGCACATGGCACAGCCCAAGGACTGCAGAGCAGCACTGTAACCCATACACGCGCGCTACCAAAACAGCTTGCTAACAGCACAAACCAAACAACGCACACCTGTCCTCTCCCGCTTCAATGGGCAGGTGCTTCACAACTGGCTGCAGTGCAGCAACGCAACCCAACAAGGTGCACTACCAAAACAGCTTGCTGACCGCACAAACCTCAACCCAACCACACACACCTGTCCTCTCCCGCTTCGATGGGCAGGTGCTTGAGCTTCCATGCCCTGCCGCCCCTGCCGCGCGTCTTGCGGCGCTTCTCCTCGTAGCTCTTGCGCACCAGCAGCACGTCAGGCACGGCGCCGTCCCTGTTCACGTGGGCCTCAAAGTCCATGTTGACCAGGTTAGCGTTGGCCAGGTCGTAGCCCAGCGCGTGGTCTCCTGCAAAAGGACAAGGGCAACACATGAACACTTTTAGTGCCATACAAAACCAAGTGTGCCTAAAGTTCCATGTTGACCAGATTGGCGTTGGCTAGATCGCAGCCCAGCGCGTGGTCTCCTGCAAGGAGATGATGAGGCCAACATGTGAAAAGACGCATGAGTGGCACACATACCTGTGGGTCACAACAGCGTTGCATGCATGCGAAGCCTTACATGCAGGGACCGAGCAGTGTCTATGCTTGCTTTCCTACTGGGAGTGCTGCTGCTTTTGCATACCCACATGCCCCACCAGAATTACCCGGCTGATGATTGCATCAGTGCAGTGCAGATGTTGTCTCTCTTATAAATCATCAGCCGGGTAACCCTGGCTTCTAAGCAAGTACTGTTGCAGCACATGCACGCTGCACACATATGCACCTGCATGCAGCATGCAGCATACATAGCAGTACAGCCAACCTCTGCTAACACCTCCTCCTCACCTGGATGCAAGATGTGCCCCAAATGCGTCTTCGTGTAGAACACCGTGTCATTGCGCCCAAAGTCGCTCTTGCGCGCCACCTGCGCCTCAGCCAGGCACCACCGCGTGCCGCCCTGCGCAAACGCCCCATAGCCACTGCCCGCGGACCCCTGCAGCGGCTCTATATCCAGCACAACGTACTCTGCAAGCTGCCTGCTGCTCATCATCGCTTGGAATGGCGTACGCCAGTACACCGGTGCCTCCATGTGGGCTGTGCGCAAGTTTGTTGGGTCCAGCAGCGTGAGCACGTTGGTGATGCGGCTGCACAGAACCAGCGGGCCTAGGGAGCCGAGGCTGCTGGCGAGCTTTGCTGGCAGGCAGATGAGGTCGTCCTGCAAGCAGAAAAGGGCGGGAAAACAGGATAGGCAGTTATAAAGGTGCATGGGAGGGTGTTTGATCCACCAAGCGGCTGTCTCAGAGATGTGCTGGCGCTTGAATATGCATGCAATTCTGATACCGGTTTGCACTTTGACTTGTGATACACAGCAGCAGCTGGTGATAGGGCAGCCTGCAGCGCTGGCTGCTGCAAAAGTGGTGAATAGTGGTATGTCTTGTTGCTCACCTTGCAGACGGGTGCGATCTCCACTGAGAAGGTGTACTTGTAGTTGTACGTTGAGGTGTGGATGTCGTGGGAAACCAGCTGCTTGTCTGACCTGAAGCGCGCAGGCACCACACCCTGCAGCGGCACAGCACAAAGCACAAAGCAGAGGATGAGCAGGCAGCGACACGCCAACACGCCAACACGTACAAACATGCCAACTCGCACAACGCAAAGCTTATGGCATGCAAGCTGGTGCAAAGTCGAGTGGCGTGAGCAGCGCTTGACAACACTTTGGTGCTGCTAGTAGCCTCAAGCGCCCCCTGCAGCCCCCAACCCAACCGCGTCAAAATACAAAAGCCAGTCACCTGCAGGAAGTCGATGAGCTTGAGGCCACATGTGCTAAGAACAGCGCTTGCCAACACTTGATTGCTGCCAGCAGCCACAAGCGCCCCCTGCTGCGCCAACCCAACCGCATCGAAACTGAAAAGCCCCGCAAAATTCAAAAGTCACACCTGCAGGAAGTCGATGAGCTTGAGGCCGTGCGCCCTGTTGGCGAAGAAGAAGTCGAGCCCCTCGTGGTTGTCCTTGATGTTGATGCACTGCGCGTCCGCGCCAGCGCGCAGGATGAGCTGCTCCAGGTACAGGAAGGTGCGCTTGTGCGGCACGTGCTGACGCACCTGTGGGAACCAGCAGCAGGCAGAGACAGACATGAACACACGCCCCGCAGCGAGCAGACCAGCGTGGCAGCCACCAGATGTACAGGCCACGCCTTATGCACAAGGACTGCTGCTTTGCACACGTGCACATGTTCGCTTCATTGCAGAACAGCCGCCGTGTTGGCTGCTGCTGTCTGCTATTCCCCAAGCGCACCTGCACGCACGCTGTCCAGCTGTTGGGGTTTGCGTTGGCGCGATTGCACTCCAGGCACATGTGGTTCTCCACCACAAACTCTACCACAAAGCCCTGCTGCAGGATGGTACCGTTCATGACCTCATCTTGGATGGTCAGCTTCACTTTGAGCCGCTTGCTGTGAGGCTCCGTCCAAATGAAGCCCGCGTCAACTAGCTTCACTTTCTGCGGGCGGTTTGGAGCGCGGTTTGAATGCGGTTTGAATGAGGCAGTGTGGATGACAGCACAGCAGCACAGGGGTACGGCAGATGAGTGGTGTAATGGAGACATGCAGCAAGCGAGCATCCGCAAGCGATGCATATCCTGCGAGCTAGTGCGACATGGCAGATTGACAACGATGCAGCAGCCAAATGATGATGTGCGCTCGGCCAGCTGGTGTGCTGCTGCTGCTGCACAAATGCTTCAACAAGAGACCATACACACAAGCAACAGATGGATGCTTGCAGGCGTGCGCAGTGCGTATGAGGGGTCAGACAGCTCCAATAGAAGATACATCACAGGTATCAGTTGTTTTTGCGTATTATATATATTGTCATCATTCCCCTTCTGACGCACACTACACTGTGCATGAAGCATGCAATCCACAGGAGCAGCTGCGCCTGCGCCTGCACACAGCAACTGCAGGTGCTGCAGTAACCTGAGCATACGACACACCACCAACCAACTGCTGCTGCTCCTGCAACGGCGGCGTAGCACAGTAGCACAGCCGTAAGGAACACAAACACCGTAGCAGCCAGCTGCAGCTCTTGCAGTGCCCCAGCACTAAAGAACAACAAACTTGCTATCATAACACCATTGCATAGCTGTATGCAGCAACGCAGCCCAGCCGTTGACACCTGCAAGCCGTGGATGCGCTTGGTGCAGAAGGTGAGCATGACCCACCAACCACCTGCTGCTGCTGCTGTGGTGCCATGAAACCAAGCACCACACAGCCATGGAAGAACAGCACCCATCAGCCGAACCAAACCGCCTGTGTTGCAGCCATTGCAGCCGCAGCAACTGCAAACAAGCGAAACTCTTTCATGACAACACAACGCAGCCCAGCCGCCGCACCTGCAGGCCGCGGATGCGCTTGGTGCAGAAGGTGAGCAGCTCCTTGCTCTCAGGCTCTGCACGCACCCAGTGCTTGGGCGGCTGCAGGTAGCGCCCACACTCCTTGCACCACAAGATGGTCACCTGTATATGATAAGAGCCACAGTACATGCAATAGTGAACAGCACCTCAGCTTGCAGATATGAGTGGCAGAGAGATAGCAGGCACCTGCAGGACAGCTAGTCCTGCGACTGCCCAGGTTACATCTGAGTGTAGCAGGCACAAGGCATGACGAACCTGGCATGTAGCCTGTGACCATGCTGCAAATCAGTGCTGCCACATCTTCATGCGCCCATGCATGACCAGTGCATGCATGCTGCCTTGGGCACCTGATGCCACAGAGACGCAAACACAATGCATGGAGCTGCAGGCGCAGCAACAAACCAGTTGTAACGCGGATGCCAGAGCTGCGCATGAGCAGAGTCAAGCTCACCTGCTTCTGGATGCCCTCTGTAATGTCAACTTGTGAGCGGATGCAGTTGACGCACATGTTGCTGGGGTTGGGCAAGATGTTTGTGCCGCACAGGCAGCACAGGCTGCAGCAAGACGCCAAGACATAGACACAACCAAGGCAGGCACATGTCAGTGCATGCTGCAGCTGTGATTTGACGTGCTGCATGCAGCTGCAGCTGGTGACGTTCATGAACATCAGTGAAACATGCTCCATGCACTGCAGAGCATGCAGTTCGCATGCACCAACATAGCATGCACAGCTGGCAGCGGCAGCAGCAGCAGCAACAGCAGTGGCAGCAACTAGCCAACAGCATCACTCACACGTAGCCCTGTGTCTGCTGTGGGTGGAACACCGCAGCATGGCCTTGTTGATTCATGGCGTGCTGCGACAAGCTGCCGCTGCAGCCCAGAAGTGCCGGTGGCTCAGGCTAGGAAGTTGCCCAGCTTCTACTTGCTTATCCGCAATGGTGACGTCTTTCGATTTCGTACAAATGGTTTTATGTGCTTCTCTGCTGCAAGTAGCTTTACACTGCGCCGAGCACACTTAACGAAACTTATGACGGCAGACGAGTCTCTGACACGCTCACGCATACTTGAACTGCAACACCGTTTATGATCGAGTTAAGAAGCGTCCCTGTGCACGCGTAAGCAGCAGGAGTTACTAACATGTTACGCGCCAGCAGTGAGGGACACCAGCAGGTGAGGGACAGCTCGTCAGCTCGGCCGTTCAGGGCTAGTTGGCCTGCGTGCCGTCAGCACCGGAGCGACATGAGCCGTGTGCACCGGTCTATGCAGCACTTGAATGCCATGCATGATGCTGGCATCGCATAACCCAGCACTAGTGACGTTTGCTGTCCACTGCCAGGACAGTGCCCTCAGTGGCGGCTGATCAGCAGACAGAACCTGCGCACGACAATGTATGTAACAGGGCTCATGTATGTTACCTGCTGATTCTCTGCTGATCCTCTGCTGGTCACAACACAATATTGCAAGTCCGTCAGTCTCCGCCACTGCAGCATGCATGCGCATGAACCTTCGTACCATGCCATGGCACTGTCACAGCAGTGCGCGCCCCAGCTGAACTAGTGCGGTCGCAAGTTGAGGGAGTCGTGTTGTGATGCGTGTGTGGTGTTGTTTTCTGTTGCCGTCGCTCTCCGTGCTTGCTGCTGTCCTCGGCCTGTGCGCATTGTATTGGTTGACTGTCATGTTGGAAGTGTAACATGTAGGCATATGCAACCGTCCAATGCTCTGCTGCTGCTCGTGTTGGCTTGCTGGTGCCACCAGCTTGCGGTCAACAACAATTTGCTAAGAAGGTGCACAAGTAGTGTGTTATGCATGATTCGGCAGTGAAACGAGCATCTGTTGTCGTTGTTGCGCTATTATTGCGTTGTTGTGTGCTGCTGCTTGCATCGCATGCTGCATAGTGTTGCTTCGACGCTGCCGTGTGCCAGGCTCAGGTTGCTGCTGGAGCTGCTGTTGTTGCTGCTGCTGCTGCTGCTGCAAGCGCTCAGACTGCCTGCAAGCGCGTTTTGCGGGCCGCTCTGCTGCGGTTGCAGCTGCAAATGCCTGCTGCAAGTCATCTTCAAGGTCCTGCAGGTCTGGTGGTTGTACCTGTCCAGACAGCTGCTGCTGCGGTGTATGCTCGCTCCAAGCGTGCTGGCGCTGCAGCTGCTGTGTCTGTTGCGCATGGAACTGTGCGATCCGTGCTGGGTCCAGCACATCTAAGTCGCGTGTTTCACGCAACAAGTCTAAAACTTCCTGCCCGTGTGTCGCAGTAGCGTTGCTGCACTTGTCGAACACGTGTCTAGCGCAACGATCTAGCTTGGAATACAGGCCATAATCACATAATGTGCAGCTAACGTGGCTTTTGGACTGCCTGCAGTAGCTTTGTTGCAGTTGTCGAAGACGTGCCTAGCACAGTGCTGTAGCCTTGAAGACAGGCCATAGTCACACAAGTTGCAGCTTACTCTGTTCTTTGATCCTCGTTTGAAATATCGTGCTACGAGGAAATGTGTTTGTTTGGGCATGCCCGAATTGTGCAAACGAACATTGCACTGACGAAGAACAGCAAGTACAATCGAGATATTGTATTCAATACACAGCTAGTGAGGGTCCTTGTGATGTACAATTTTGACTGGGCGATATGGGCGCAGCCGCCCGAGTGTTACTTTACAGCCCCTCACAGACAAGACATCCGATACAGGCTCCAACATGCTCAACGCATTTGTAATGTATTTAGAATGCCAATGCGGTGGCATTCAAGGCACCAATGCGATTGCATGAAGCCCGAGAAAGTGCCCCAATAGATAGCGGACTTGGGCTGCGACATTTGTGGCCGATGCACGATCCGATATGGGCATTGCACTTTAAATGTAATTACATTACCAATGCGTTTGCGGATCGGGCTTGAAAGTGCCCCAATTTTAGGCGCTCTTTCCGCCGGGCCGGCCCCTTTTTCCGGGCCGGCCCTTGGCGAGAGCTCCCTGTAGGTGGTGGTACCCCCTTCGATTTCATGCCCTGCGCTTTTTGTGCCATGTCCGGACTCGCCAAAGTCCTCAACTTGCAACAAAATCTGTGAACTTGACAGCAGCAACTCAAGATGAACAGTGGCATGTGTTGCTGGTCATGGTGTACACAGCATGGCGTTGATGCTATGGCTTAATGGGTAACATGATGATGATGGTGTACACAGCATGCCTAAACTGCTGACCCCGGACAGCTACAGGGGCAATCAGCAGGCGGGTCAGCTTCAGCCATGCAGGCTGCCACAGCAGCCGCCCAAGCAGCGTGAATCCCGTGACCGTGGCGCGCAATGTAAATACAACAAATGCTATACAAGCGATCAACACAACGTGAGCTACTACTCCCATACCCAACCGCCACAACCTCTGCACAATCAGCGCTAAACCTCCAAGCTTGCCGCCCCAACTGGTCTTTGAGCTGCTGTTTGCACAGCAGATACAACGCACGAACACTCAAAGAGTCACATCTGCCGTCATGTTGTCAGAGATTGGGGCTCACAACTGTCAGCACACGGAAAGTGCGCGTCAGACAGTGCTTCACTGTGCTGCGCTTGAAACACTTGCCTCTGCCATCTACTGCCACAAGGCCTACGTGTATGAGTGTCTCTCTGGGGGACCCACGTGGGTTGCAGTGCTGCGCACTCAGACGGGACAAAACAAGCCTGGTCAAAGCTTCAACTGCAAACAGATATGGCACTTCCAAAACTCAGACTGGTGCATTGGACAGGCAGCAATGTAAAGCCATCTACCAGGCAGACCAAACAGGCCTTCCACTACAGCTGGTGCAGCCGAGAAGAGCTTCATGCAACATGGCGAGTGCTTGTCCACTGAGAAGGAAGAGACAATAGACGCAATTGCAGGCTGCTTGGCATGCATTGCCAGTGCAGTCTGCTCGCATTTGTTGGCAATGCACAACATGCGGCATGATGTGTGTTGAGTTTATGCAAGCACCGGCTGCCAGAAAGCACTGCCAATAGCACGTCCCAGCTCTTTGCTCGGCGGCAAACTGCATGCATTGATCTGAACGGCTCACAGACGACGCGAGCACAACAGCAACACAGACTGACAGCACAGCCAGCGCATATCATATGCACGTAAGCAGCTGAGAGGTATGCACACCACTTGGTGACCAAGCAAAACCTGTTGGGTAGCAGGACCCTTCTTTGCATACGAGCTGCTGGCCCGTACTACTGAGTGTCTTCTACTCAAGTACAAGCCATGTTGTGCATGCATGGGTTGAGTTGTTGAGTGCCTGTGTGCATGCGTATCCATGACTTCAAGCTGCACGTCAATCAGCAGCTGCTGCAAAATGCTAGCAGCCTTCGGCACAAGCACCGCAAAGTGCGCACTGCAACCTGTGTGTGACAGTGCTGTGGGGATTGACATATGTTGCAATCGGGCATATGACACCATATCGATATGCCACGGCCACGACCGCCACCAGCTGCCTACAAACGTGTGCCACAAGCTCCCAACACGCCGCTCATCCCAGCATACTATGCTATATCAGTAACACGTGCTGATTTCTTTGCCAACACCGGTCCTTGTTCCCACTTCTGTAAGCATCTCCCCTACACCAGCCCACTTTGTGCCAGAACCTGTACCAGCTGGCCAACTGTATCGCAGGCATGCTATTGCTGCTAACATGCCAGATCAACCCCCAGCCTGTAACGCCTTCCCAGATAGTATACACATGCACTCGACAGCCCGACAACATGAAGCAGCCACTGAACAGCCAGCAATGCCTGCATGCACGGCAGCTATGCCTCAACTGTATCCTTACATCCAAGGCTGCCTCACAACTGCTGCCCGTCAGTCGTGAGGTTTGATGGAGCAGCAGAACCGCCCTAAGGCTCACCCTCAACAGCCTTGCTTCATGCGAGGACATCCAGCACCACCCAGCACAGCATGGAACAGCACTGCACCTCGCCCACACAACAGCAGGTGCATGCTGTGTGACCAAGCAACCAGCAGAAGACTAGGCAGCCTTCAGCACCCACATAGTAGTAACGATTGTATTCTCGTTGACCCCTCTCCGGCAAAACGATTGCGTTGAATACGTACATACACACATGATCTCCTTTTTCCCGCCTCTGCGCTTCCAAAAACGCAATTGTGTACAAACGCAGGCCAACACACAGCAAGCCAGGCGCTGGGCGGGCACGCTATGCAGCGAGAGCACCAACCCAGTGAAAACAGCCGCTGCAAGGTAACAAGCTGAAAGATGTACACACCATAACCTCCTGTGAAATCAACTCAAGCAGCAACAGGTCAATTGCCAACTGCAATGACCTGCCACGCCAGGCATGCCACAGGCGGGACTGTTGGCAAGCCCCAGACATCAATGTTATGTGATGCCTGCTGACTTGCATACGCCATCAACCAACCCACAGTAGTACAAGCTGTGCCCTCATGCGTCAGGGCAGCCACACACGACACAGATTAAACGGAAAACCAGCCGACGCAGGGTGCACCGCATGCGGCGCTGCGCCACTGCGTGCTAGCTCAGCTCACAACCAACCTCATCACCGTCTTTGCGTGCATATACAACACATGCGTGTGCTGTAGAGTAGTGTTCCATGCCAGCAGCATGCACAAGCAGGGGTGATCATCAGCAACCAGCAAGCGCTGCAACCATTGATACAACAACAAGCTTTACAAGTGAGGCCTCACCAGTCACACATCAGCCCATGCGAGGCCTGTGTCACCAGCCTCAAACAGACCCACTCACAACGCCCAACAGAGCACCTTTCCTGTGCAGGATGCCCTGTGCAAATCGCCACAACCATACTTCACCCGGATCCAACAACGCCCCTGCCTCCACTGCAGTGTCATTTCTGTTGTTATGACGGTCATATGCCAGCGCCAGACACGAGCTGCACGGCCTGTGCCTCTTGGTGCCCTGGCAGCAAGCCAAACTCACCAATATAGCTGCGGCACAGAGGGCACGTCGCACCTGTGCGACTTGAAGTGGCTACCAGCTGCCGCGCGCATGCCAGGCACAGCGCATGCATGCAAGGGCCGATCGCAACTGACACATCCTCCTCCCAACACACACAGCACTGCTCCTCATACCAGCCACTGCTGGTGGCCCTAGACAGCCCAGCACAGCCTGCGGTGCTGCTGCTGCGTGCCTTCAGCTCTGGAGCATCAGCATCAGCAGGAGCAACCTTGCACTCAGCTGCACAGCTGCTTGCAGCAGCAGCACAGCATGCCGCGCTGCTAGCACTGTCTAATGTGCAGGCGCGTTCGAGGTCCTCAGCAGCGCTGCCGCTGCAGCAGCTTGCGCCAGCATGCCGTGAACAACGCGGGCTGTCACAGCACGGGCTGCTGCTGCTGTTCTCCACGTCACAGCATGCATCAGAGCTGCTAGAATCCAGTGCCGCTGCAGCCTGAGCAGGAACGGTCGGCATGTCGTGTGTGAGGTCATCTGCTGTGTCGTGTAGCTGTGAGGCCTGCAGGCGCGTTGTCTGGATCTGCTCCAGGTGTTCTAGCTCCTGGTTGAGCTTGGCCTGCATCACACCTGCTGCGATTGCCTTCAGGCTGGGAGGGCCGTACGCCCTGCACAGCACAGGGAAAGAGCAGGGAAGAAACACAGCAACATAGGCATGCAGCTGTTGGTGACAGACTTTGGCGGGTAGGGCTGTGACCTAATGTAGCATCAGATAGAAGAGAGAGCTGCAGCATGCCGATGCGCTCACCCCACACAATTCGCAGAACACATGAGCACCACCACCCGCACAACCTGCAGCACTCTTGCCGAACACCCCACCTGTTCCCCAAGCCAGGCAACCCATGAGCCAGCACACCAGCGCATGCGCCTGAAGCAACAACAATACAATGTTACAATTACCACAAATAACAAACAATAACATGATGGCGCCTCACGTGGGTGCATCCGGCTGCAGCGCCTCCAGCACACGCGCCAACGACAGCGTTGGTGTGAGCACTCGTGACAGCTGGCGGTAGCCCCTGTGTGCTGCCAGCTGTGCGGGGTTCATGCCGTACAGGTTGGGGATGCTGCGCGGGTCCTGCGGGCGCGGTGTGTCTGTCGGCCCGCTGATCAGCTGCACCACCTGCAGGAGATGTTATAGCAGTAGCAGCAGCAGACAAGCGGCCAATCAAGGCAGAGACAGTGACAACCGCTGGCGTGCAAACCAGGGGAGAGGTTGGGAAAGCAGGTCAGAGGCTGCACAGCTAAGCTGACAGACTGCACTATGGACTCGCCGATGAGCGGTCGTGATGCAGCATCTGCGCTATAATTTCCCATAACATGCCTCCAGCGCGATATAACTGACTGGGCTTGCGCATCTGGCCTGCTAGATGACAATGTATTCGCCCTATGTCTCAAACACGCCAATTGCCACTCACGAAGTGCTGCAGCAGCATCAGCGCGATAGGCATGTGGTTGCGCACCACCGCCAAATGCAGCGGCGTGCTTCCCACGGGCACCGTCAGCCAGGCGTCAAACACGCGGTCGTTGACGAATGCCACGTCAGCGCCAGCCTGCAGCAGCGCCATCACCAGCGGCTCGCTGCAGCCCCACACCGCGTAGTGCAGCGGCGTGAAGCCACTCAGGTTGCGCTTGTTGGCAAACCTGCAGCAACAAGCGGCAGGGAAGAGACACCAGACGGTTGAATGATGTCCAGGCAGGGTGATGCAAAAGCAGCAGCACTGTGACCTAGAAGGGAACGAACGAAGGCAAGCAGAGCCCCCGTCCTGCTGCACTAGCTGCTGGCATGCAAGCGAAGCTGCCGTACCCGCAAAAGCATCTGTAGAGGTTGATATGAGCAAGTCATCTGCGCCAAAATCGGTGCATCTGTCGGCATTGTACTGCACCCGCCCACCACTGAACAGGTGTGCAGAGCACGAATCATGAAGGGCAACCTGAAATTTGGCGCACCTGGTGGCAAGGTTCCTGTCGCGTGCCTTTTGCAGCAGATAGTCTGCCACCTCTGCATGCCCGTGCAGCGCAGCATAGTGCAGGCACCTGCAACCACCACGCAGCAGCCCACACATACGCCGTCAGTTAACCCGAATGGCATGTAACAGCATGCACAGGCAAGCTAAAAGCACAGCAGAGTTGAAGTGAAAAGTGAGCTTTGCTCACAGTCAGCTGCAGAGTGTCCAGTGACAGTGGCAGCAGCTGGACAGAAAGTCATGCTGGGAGCTCCATCCCAGTCCATCCACTGCTGCGTGCCAACATGCTCCCCATTTCGAGCTGAGTATGTTGCCGAGGGATGGAAATACCGCAAACGCAGCCACTCACGTGTTGCCTTCCCTATCCACTGCAAACAGGTTGGCAGCGCCCTCCACCAGCAGCTGCGTGCAAGCCAAGTGCCCTTGCTTGGCTGCCACGATCAGCGGCGTGCGGCGATACAGGTCGCGTGCATTCACCGTCTGCCGCAGGCGCCTGAAGGACGCCAGCTGCTGCTCAAGCGATTGGTGCGGCTGTACTTGCTGCAGCACCTGGTGCTGGTGCTGCTGCATGGTGTCATCGACAGCTGACGGCAGCGCCCGGTGCTCTGGTTGCTCCAGCTGCTGCTCCTGCTCATCCTGATGCTGCTGCTGATGCAGATCTTGCTGCTGCTGCTGACAGCTGATCTGAGGCTGCTTGTGCTCTTCGCTGCATGTTTGCTCCTGCTTGGACTGCTGCTGTGCCTGCACATCGCAAGGAAACACGGGTCGGGGTTGGGTCGTATACATTGCGTGAGTGTGCAGAAACGCATGCAATTCTCAGTAGTATGTGCAGCCTGGATGGAACATAGTAACATGATCCAGCTGCCATGGAAGAGGCAATCACCACTGCATTAGCTACTGCTACTGCTGCTGCTGGTTCCACAGGCCTCGCACAGTCAAAGGCTGATGCGCTTTCCCCTGGCAGCATCCACCAGCCACTCACATTGAACTCTTGCCTGACTGCTTCAACCAAGGGCTCAAGGACAGCTGAAATCACGTCGCTGTGGCCTTGCTTAGCTGCCAAGTGCAGCACGCCCCTCCTCTTCACCAAGGTGACTGAGGAGGATATCAGCTTGGGCTCCTCCACAATTTGGCGCTTCACCCAAGCAACATCGCCACTAACTGCTGCGTCCAGGATGTCTTGCGACTCCCTGGACAGCGCGCTCTGCAAGTTGCCCATGGGGCTTCTTCCTCCCACCACTGTACCCGCTGCGGAGTCACCGAGCTGCAGCAAACTGCCGCCCCCTATGGCGATCCACCAGTAACTGTGATTCGGTAAGGTAATTGAAGCTCAGCAGTCGCTGCTGGTTCACGGTGCTACTCAGAAGGGACGTTGTAGGCTCTTGCAGGTATGTGAGAGAGACACAAGTGACTAAGGACCCTCCACAGGAATGCTACTGCTAAAGATGCTACGCTGTGCGTGAACGTTCTCAAGTGTTGGCCCTTTGGGTTGCGCTCAAGGCTCACACACAGCCAGCCGCACAGACAATTGGCTCGGGAGCTCAATACAACGAACAGCGCGCAACCGACAAGCACAGCGTGTTGTGCGGGTATTTGGAGGTCACGGAAAGTTCACAGTTCGGCACTGTCCAAATCGCATAACCACGGCGTTCCTTGAGCTCTGGTGAAGTTTTGGCCCAGTGCAGCGACTATACACCGCGTTGCTGCCTCCTACCTTGGATGTAAAACAACTTAAGCAGAGGCAGGCAGCGCTCCGGCCGGTGTCACCACAGGGCCCTTCAGCTACCATTTTCACAGCACCAGTTCATAGCACTGGTGCAGTTGCCTGACTGTGTGTGCATGCAGCATGCCCTGCCAGCAATGTACGTCGTGACGGATGCTGGCTAGCGTAGGGCTGGCCTGCCAAGGCGCTGAGTACGCAACCCTGGACACGCCTTGCTGCTGGTGGCAGCAACACTGACCAACATCGTTTCTTCAGCCGTCACCAACACTACAGTACTCCATAAGCAAGACAGAACAGTTGACATCAATTTCAATCGTGTGACTGAGTGCATGCTGGTGCATTGACAAAGCGTATTGGCTACTGGCTGGGCTGTACAAGCAGCTGGCTGTGGGCCTGTGAAAGGAACGAATACATGCGCCAGGTGCATATGCAGCAGCACGGAACATGTAAGCTTGGCTTGCTAGAATGCTGCTGCCATCACAAGCAGCTGACAGACGAGGAGAGTCAGGATGTGCGCTGAGTGCGCCGATTATGAGTGTGAGGCTCAAAGCGCCGCCAGCAGGCCTGCGCGCCCTGTGTGCCACCTGCAAAAAACAATTGAGGTTGTTCAGGCACATGAGGTTGCATTGTGCACAACATTGTGATCACAGGCCTTGAACAGGTATGGTGGAGGACTTGGTGAGCTCAATGCCTTGCAGTTGATATGACAGCAGTCCGGTGCTGCTGAGCACTGAGAGTCGCGTCCTCTGCAGCATGACACGTCCTGTTACAGCTACATACAGGCAATGGGTACCCCTGTTGTGCCACCCACAGGGAACATGATGCTGATTTGTTGTCAGCCTTGGTAGAAATACTGGACTGCTGCAATGCGTAGCTCGTCAGCCAGCAGCCACTGCTTTGCAGCAGCAGAGCAGCTCAGCTGAGCGTTGCAAAGCCTGGCTCAGCCCAGGGACTAGTAGTCCACAGCCCCCTGTAGCCTACAACACTGTGCTGCTGCGGTGCTTGCGCGCACGAACGCTCTGGGCCACTGGCATGATGTCCAGGATCAGCCTAAAACCGTTCACTTTACATGATGCACTGACGGCGTCCTACTCCAATGCTGGCAGAGTATCAAGTGGCTGCTGACTCAGCAGGACGCCATCACGCTGCAATCACCGGTCGGACTGGACATGATTGGCCAGAGCTACGAGCAGTAGTACACAGCACACCAGCTTGCTGTTGTTTGCCCTGCAACGTGGGCGGTGCAGCTGTCCTGCTTCAGCCGCCCTGCCAGTTAGCGACCCCGAGGGATGTGCTTGCGGCTCCACAGTGTCTGACCAGTAGGGTTGTCGCCATGGACACTGTCCTGGCAGCACCCGTGAACCGCTGAACCACGACGGCAGCGCCAGTCCGCCGGGTGGAGCCGCCCATAATATTTTGCTGCTGCGATTCCCCAGCAGCTCACATGCTGCAGCTGCTAGTACTACTGCTGAGCTGATATGTCAAGTAACGGATTACGTGCGCAATGCAGTTTGTGATAGAGCGTACAGGGACACTTCCCTCACATCGCTGCCAGGATGTATAGCATCATCATACCTGGTTGCTGTGAGAGAGCGCCGGACGCCAAAGAATGCTGCAGCATGCCGCGTACTCTGCCGCGCAGTGTATGTGTGCCATTGCCACGGGTTCATGCAGCAATCGCCGAACGGCAGGCCAGCCGCTGCAGCAGTCCAGGGGCCCCAGGCGCACCAAGTGCATCTCACCAAGCAGTTGCGCAGAAGCTGCCACATGTGCCAGAACTTGCTTCGATGTTGTGCCGGTGGATGCTCTAACAGACACTGGCACGAGACACAATTGCCGAGATTCTGCATGGCGCGCTTGTTGCTGGTGGTGACCTGCTGTGTGCCACCATCGAGTGTGGGCACACAAACATCTGCCAAGTTGAAGTGATGCAGGGTCTGGTCGGCACAGCAGCCTCAGCACCAGCTTACAGCAACAAAGAGGCAGGATGGATGAGTGTAACAGGTAGGGATGTGAGGGTACAGCAGCACCAGGCCCTGCGGGTGTCACAGCAGGCGCAATTGGAGGAACAACCATCACTTGTAGTAGGAAATGTGTGATCTCGTTCGCTGGCGTGTAGCAGTAGGGCACGCACTCACTCCCTAGTCGTGATGCAGACCTCTCGCGGGGCGCTGCTGCGGGCGCTGCGCAGCAGCGTAAATGCAGTTCAGGCGGGCACTAATGCGGGCGTAAACAAGGCACGCAAACTTGAGTGGGCTGGATAGTTAGAACTACACGATCTTGCCACTTTGCCTGGAGTCCTGATCTTCTAGTGACCTGTTGGGCAACCGTAGCAGCTAAGACTATAGGATCTTTTGTAGGCGTTTAGCAGGCGCGGCAGCAGCAGGACGCCGGGTCATTGGTGCACACCCACTGAGCAGTAGGAGACTTTTGTGTTCGCAGGCCCTCTCCACAGCAGCTAGCGCAGAGGCAGGCACATCTCGTGCATCATGGCTGGCAGGCATGGCGGGGACCCTTGCGGGCCTGGCAGGTGGGTAACCAGCACTTGGGAATGCAGCATACTGGGCAGCAGCAGCTCGGGCAGCATCATGCTAGGCTGCAGTACTTTGTCGCATACAGGGAGCGGAGTACGAGATGCTACTAATCTAGTTCTTACAGTCAGATCTGGCAATTGCACTGGTGTAGATAGGCACAGCATAGAGCAGCAAGTTGCGTCAGGGCATGCAGGCACGGTGTGTGGCAATGACACAGGCGAGGCTTGCCAGCACTGCACAGGCAGACAACACCAGGAAACCTGGCATGACAGTGGCACAAAATAAAACCAACGTCACACACCTGCTACACATGCTACTGCCGCCTTGCTTCAAGGCACATCTGCAACCTGTCCTGCACACGAGTTTAAAAACGTGTTTTCCTGCAAACATTGCTGTGGCCCCAGGCTGCAGCTGGGTTGCTTCTGCGGACCACGAGGGTGAGCACGGTCTGGCGTCTGTTGGCTGGCCATGGAGCCACGAGGGCATGACAGAGAGCTACGACCACGCAGCAATCAGGAGGGGCTTCCAGGTGTACCAGCAGGTGCGGCATCGCAGCTCTTGAATGAAACCCATGCACCGCAACATCAACGAACTTATGTCGTAGGGTCATGTTGCACAGCATTTCGTCAGGTCGTGTGCTTGTTGGCTGGAGGTTCAGCTTTGATGCAAGCCAGGAAGCTATGGACAAGAGCATGCAAGGAGCTGCAGCTTACAGCGCAGATGGCTTTGGGGGCAAGCGAGGGGCAGGTAGCATCTGCCGCTGGAGCAGCAGCTGCAGGATTATAGGTCCACTGCCTACAGCTACTGGCTGGTGTATCTGGCAGACCAGCTGCCGTGCTTGTGCCGTGGGCAAGGTACACGGCTGCAATTTGATGAAACGCCGTAGCCCGCTGCACCCAGACAATCAGCAACGCACATGTTGCTGCTGTCATTGCTGAGTTGCCGTGCACCTCTCGCGAGCGCACAGGTACAGCGCAACCAAGCACTGCCAGCAGCAACTCAAAGGCAGAGGCAGCAACGCACAGACACATTCTGGCAGCGTATGTGGGTGTGCACAGAGGGGCGTTGACATGGCGTACCAATGCACGTGCACTGTTCAAGCGACATGTGCCGCATGCATGCACAACTGCGTTCAACCCAGCGGTTGGCTCTTTGACACTCGTGTTGCTGCATGTTGCTGCAGGTGTGTGCCGCGTGCCACAGCCTGGAGTACATCCACTACCGTGACCTGGTGGGCGTGTGCTACACAGAGGAGGAGGCAAAGGCAATGGCAGCAGAGGTGGAGGTGAGACAAGCTGGGGCTGCAACAGCAACAGCAGCAGCGGCAGAAGGCTTCACAGCCAGGCAGGGCTCCAGCAGCAGCAGCAGCAGGCAAAGGCAGCAGAAGAGCTGAGCACCATGCGCTGCACAGCAGCAGCTGCATGGACTTTGCGGCTCTTTGGGGCGCTAGCAGCAGCAGCAGCAGCAGACGTGGAGTGGCTGCTAGCTCTGAAGGGCATGCCACCAGCTGCAGCACGGCAGTGCAGGGCGCCAGAAGAGCGACCACAGATGCCGGATAGGAAGCAGTTGCCATGCCATGCACGCAGTGCACAGCCAGACAGCCGGATGAACAGACACCTGCCAGCAGAGGCTAGGATGCATATCTTTCACCCGTGTTCACCAGTGGATGTGGCGTACCACTTCACGTCTTGTAGTACAGCCTCTGCTCAGAGACTTGACCATGAGACGCAAAGTGGTAGGCCACATTCGCTGATCTTAAAGGTGAAAGATATGCATCCATCCCTTGGGATGCAAGGGCAACAAATGCGTGGGCAGCAAGACCCTGCTCGTCTATGATGTATCGTGCGCATCTATGTCAAACATTCTTGCATCTGCCTCTGTGCTTCACACCCCGCACGTCAGGTAATTGACGGCCCCAACGACGAGGGTGAGATGTTTGAGCGCCCAGGCCGTCTCAGCGACCCCCTGCCACGCCCCTACGACAACGAGCAGGCAGCGCGCTACGCCAACGGTGGCGCGTACCCACCCGACCTGTCCCTGATGACCAACGCACGCCCCAATGGCCAGAACTACCTGTTCTCGCTGCTGCTGGGATACAAGGAGCCGCCAGCAGGCGTCAGCGTGAGTTGCAGCGCACTGCTGGCTAGCACTCGTGTTCGCGATGAGGACGCATGTTTTGGGGTTACCCGCTGGCAAGCAGGTGCAGCAGATGCTTCCCTTGCCTTGCAGCATAGCCTGATTTCAAGTCAGCCGTCAGCCTGATGTGTCAGCAGCATCCCAAGTTGCATCGCTGCATGGTATCACCGTTGGTACGTTGTCGGGCCCCTGACGTGTTGTGCTGCACTGCTGCTGCAGGTGCGTGAGGGCCTGTACTACAACCCCTACTTCCCTGGTGGTGCCATTGCCATGCCCCGCATGCTGGCTGATGGCGGTGTGGAGTATGACGATGGCACGCCCAGCAACAGCTCACAGCAGGCCAAGGTGAGAGGGAACAATGGTTTTGTTGATTATTAGTCGACCAGCCATGGCGCGGGCAGGTTGATGGTGTCTTGGCCGCATGTGCTGCCCCTCTTAGTGCATGTGAGACCTGCCTGATGTGTGAGTTCTGGCTGGCTCGCTGCATGCGGGCAGGAAGTGACCAACACTTCGGCGTGGGCTGCAAGCACCTCGGCATTCCGCAGATTTGGCTCATTGCTGCTTGCTTCAATCGGGTGTGCCGCCGCCTTTCAACTCTGCAGGACATGACCACCTTCCAGGCATAGGTTGCTAGCCTGCTTGTTTTTTTGCTTTAAATCTTTGTTGCTCATGCACTGCTGCTTGCTCTGCCGCCTGACCCTGCAGGATGTGACCACCTTCCTGGCGTGGGCTGCCAGCCTGCTGATCTTTCTTATGAGTGGGGGAAGTTACACGTAGGCCATTCACCATCTTAGATGGCATTCACCACACAGGTTGAACGCAAATTAGCGCCAATCTATGTATCTCTGTGGCTCATGCATTGCTGCTTGTGCTGCCGCCTGCCCCTGCAGGACGTGACCACCTTCCTGGCGTGGGCTGCCAGCCCCGAGCAGGACGAGCGCAAGCTGATGGGCATCAAGGCCATGACGCTCATCGCCATCATGTGGACCTACGCCATCTACCAGAAGCGCCTGCGCTGGTCCACCCTCAAGAGCAGGAAGGTCGTCGTGGATGTCATCAACTAAAGCAGCAGTGGGTTGAAGAGGATGGAGATAATACTTCGGCGCTACGTGCTTCGCGTATGAAGCTTGGTCTCAGTCTGCAATCGCTGGTGCAGTTGATACCAATTTCGCGCTCAACAGCTACGAGGGATATGCTGGTTCTGGAGATGGACATAGGATGTGTTTGTGCTTGCTGGTTGCCGCACGGCTGCTGATGTGCCGCACTCTGTGCTAGCAGAGGCTGTGAATTGGCCTGTTAACGTTTCGCAGTTGCTCGTTTCTTGTCAGGCATTGTGTGCCGCACTGGCTGTTAGTTGTTGGTCTGAACTTCAGTGCAGCGGATTTGCTGGGCTGCTCGGGTGCTCGTGTGGGCGCAGCAAGGCCAGCTATTTCGCGGAGTGCAGCATGTTTGACATGCAAGTTGTGCTGTTGGACGGCACGTACGCGTGCGCTGTCCTTGTTGCGCTGTGCTCAAGGCATGCATTGCATGCTGCTGCCGAATCCTGGTCTCAAGTAGCTGCAACCTGCATGGCTGCCGCGTACGGTAGCTTGTGTTCGATGCGACCAGCTGCTCTCATGCTTTTCCACCTACACCAGGCATTTGTCACAACCCTGGACTGTTTCACACAGCCAGGCTCTGCAGTGCTAGGTATTGTTTGGTTATGTGCTGCCACATTGATTGGCATCTAGGCTTAACAAATTGACTCACCGTGACTGTGTACGACCCTTTCCCCAGTGGAGTCCTCGACCAAGGACCGGCCTTTGACCGCTAGCCTAGACCACCTGAGGCGCACACCATACGCATACTGTGACACCATCACTAGTAGTGGCAGATCACCGTGATCTCTGAGAACCACTCACCGTGAGTGCTGGGCCAACAAGACACGTGCACGTTGCTGTAACAACACCATGCTGAGTGCTATGCCCGCGTGCCGTGACAGCCGGAGCTTGCAAGTTACACATGCCGAACAGCAGTGCGAGGCCACTGCAGCCACCAACTCAGTTTGGCCAATGGCATGACACGCACACGCCGGCTCAGCTGCCAGCCGGCGGCTGAGGCACCAAATAAGGCCGCCCCGGCTGAGCATCTAGGAGGGGCCTCCTAGACGCACCCTCACTTGTAAGGCCATTCATTGCTTGCTCGTCACCATACCCCAGCTGCGGGTCGTCATGCTTACAACTGCTTGGAATATTGACTGCGCGATCATCCACTGGCAGCGGTTGCTGAACAACAAGCCAGTAATGCTGACAACAATTGCATATGTATTTGCCCCTGAAATACGCCCAGCAACACCCCCTCCAGAAACTGGTCAAACCCCGCCAGAGCCTTGGTCATGCAAGCGCTACATTCGTAGTGTGCCCCCAACCACTGCCTACATCACGTGATGGTGAAGTCTATGTTTGGTGCTGGGCGCGGGTCTGTGGTGTATGGGTTGGGGCTCCACATGCTCAGCCGCGCCTTGCTGCCACTGACTGGCCGGAAGGGCTTCACAGCTGCATGCTCCTTTGCATGGTACTGCAGACATACAGGAACAGCAGCAACATGCATCATGCATCATGCATCCAACAATCAGAGTGTATTGCAAATCTAGATTATTTAGAGCTACTGTACCAGATGCACGTGTGCTTGTGGCACATATGGCTCCTGGGCTGGCCACACCCATTTCAGCGTGCATCTGTTTGCAAACATCACGAAATGCTGTCCAGCACAGCGCATGTGGCACTCGTGGGTGTTAAGCATGCTTATTCTGTTGTGCTGCCAGCTGCCTGAGCTACTCAGTGGCTACTGTACAGCAGCAGCTGCTGCCGCCTCACCTTTGCCTCCTTGACTGGGTCAGGCACGTAGTTGCGCCCCACATGGCTCAGCACGCAGAATGCAGCGCCAGCCTTTGGCGGACTGCTGGGGCGCCAGGGCGCAGACTGCGGTCGCTGCCGCTCACGCGGTGCACTGCTGGCACGCGCTCTGCTGCTGCTGCCTGCGCCTGAGCTGCTGCTGCGGCCCACACCTACACATTAGGAACACCATGGACAGCAAGAACGATCATAGTCTTAATTCTGCCGGAATCAGATCGCCAGGTGTAGCTCATGCATTAATATCTCACGCATATTCAAATGCTGAGCTTTGAACGAAAGTCTAGCCAGCAGATGCGCTAGCCAGATGCCCAGCATGGCTTGCATGTCAATACTAAGCTCACCGGCTCTGCTGCTGCTGCTGCTGCTGGGCTGCTGCTGCTGCTGCTGGGCTGCTGCTGCTGCTGCTGGGCTGCAGTGACTGTCAATGCTTGCCGCTACCAGGTCCAGGTGTCTGCAATCATGAGGTTGCTACTCATGCTACTGCTTCTCCTCCTGTTGCTCCTGCTGCTACAAGCGTCGCTGCTGCTCACCTGGCGGCGGCGATAGGCAGCTGTACAGCTTTGTATCGGGTGTGAAAGCCCGTGTGGGGCTGGCAGACGATACAAAGGGCCTGCCAGACACTGGCGTGCCAGTGGCACGCAGCTCCTGCAGGAAACAGGGCAGCCAGCTACATGCATCACACTGCTATGAAGCTTGCTACACGCACATGTCAGCCGCACTCTTCACTGCACCGCTGCGCTGTTGCATGTCGCTACACAGCTATCAGCGATTGCCTGCTACGCCTGACACACCATGTGCAGCCGCTGCAGCTGCTGTTGATGCCGCAACAGGCTGTTGGCGCACCTTTTCCCGCTCCCTGCCTCCATCATACACGTCCATGTAGTACTTAGGTGGCTCGCCCAGGCTCATGTCCCGCCAGGGCATGCCATAGCCGCCTGTCTTGGGCGCGCTGGTGTATGTGTTGCGTAGCTTGTCTGCAGGGCGGCGCGGCGGGTTGCTGCGCAGTGCTGCTGCTGAGCCGTCTGTGTCGTAAGGCATCTCTTTGGAAATGACGCCATCATTGCTGCCTGGCCCGCACCTGCAGCAGCGCACGCAAGTAGCGCGGCAGTGAGGTTGAGGCGCAACACAGTGTGGATGTGCTGCATTCACACCATCGCACGGCGCCGTTGCCTGCCTAGGCAGTTATGCGAAGTGTGGATCGGATCGGATGCAGCAGCTGCAGGACAAAATAGGTGCTTTGCTGCCATGCAGGCAACTCTGCAGCTGAAGCAACTGTGCTGTCCTGGAGGCTTGCACACTCTGGTGCTGCTCGCACGATGGGTTGCACTTGCTGCACAGGCTGCTGGCGTAGCTCGTGCAGCACTGCTGGGCAAGCTGGCAGTTTCAAGCTTGAAGTGACGGCAGCTTTCTCCTGCAGGTGCACACTCTGCAGCCTACTAGCTAGCCTATAGAAAGTTGGCACCGGCAGTGTCACTGCTGCTGTCTACATGTACAGCAGGGCCTGCTTGTTCCTGCAAGCAGCTGCTAGCGCTCCTGCCAGCTTGGCAGCAGCAGTTCCTGCAAGTGCTTACGTGATGCTGCTGTTTGAGCCCACTGTCCTGTAGAAGGGCTTGTCAGACACAGCCTTGCCAGGGATGCGGCTCAACCGCTTTTCTAGTATCCAGGCATCTGTATAGCGATCACCCTGCAGCAGCAGTGTTCAACAGGCTGTTGTTGTCAAAGAGCGGATTTATACGGATTGTCCAGTGCACTGTAGCACAGTCAAGCGTTTCAGCAGGCTGAGCAATGTCAAACATTACAAGCCATGCCTGTTGCTTGCCTTGCTGTCCGTACAAGATTGCTGTTGGCATCTTGTCGCTCTGTGCGTGTTCAACACTCTTTGTGCTTCCAGTGGGAAGCGTATGCTGAGTGATGCACACATCCGCTGCCGTCGCTTCAGTCAGCTGTTGCTGCACTGTAGGTACTCACCAACGCCAAGCTGCGAACTTGTTTGTCAATATATGCATCAGGTGCTTTGCCACTCTTTGGTGGAGCTGTGCTGAACTGCTTCCCACCAAAGCGCCCTGTCTTGTCTGCACAGCAATAGGTGCAGCAGCAACATGCTTGCAAGACGCCCAGGTGCATCAACCAGTCACACTGCTACATGCAGTGCAGATGCATGCTAAGAACTATTGCTGTGCAGGCACAAGCTGTCCACGTAGGTCACAGGCATGGCGCTGCTGCATGTACAGCAGTACTGCTGGGCCTGACCTTGCTGCTTCTTGTAGGGGTCGCCTGTTGAGAGGCTCCCAGGCTCGCTGAAGGTGCCAAACAGCTCGCTGTTGGACATGTTTGCTTATATCATGACTGATTTCTCCTGATGCGCCTGTGCCGGGCTGTCAGGCTAAGCCAGGAAACGGAAGAAGGCAGTGCAGCCCAATGCTGGTACTGTGTAGCTTGTTACGTTATGAGCTATGGAACCAGCATATACTAATCTTGGCTTAACGAAGTGCAGTTTTAGCGCACGAATTGCTCTTCTGCGAACAAATCAGCGGTCAGGCTCTTTCGCAGCGAACAACGTCAGCGACCGTACAACAGGCGATTGTTGGGTTGATTTATGGAGCCTCCATAACACTGATTGTCACGTTTGAGCCGTCGCATGCGTTTGCAGAAATCCTGTGGGGAACCCTGGACACCTGGCACAGTACTGTCATACCACCCAGCACTGCAGTCACGCACGTTGACATACATCTGTTACGTGCCAGTCCCCTAACGTGCGAGTAGCTCAGCACCAATACATTGGTCTAGATGAACCACTGGCGTTGCTATCCTCGTTTGTCCTGCCACCCCTTCAAGGTGGCCAAAACAACACCCTTTGAACAACTTCGGAAGTTGTTGCAGCCCCAAGGCCAGTTCCGTACTGCGGCAGTGACCAGCAGGCCCGCCGCTTATCCGATTTATCCAGATGGTGTTGCAATATGACACACAAGGGCATGGTTAACCAACGTTGCCTTTTGAGATGTTCATTTGCTGCCTGCTGTTGCTGCTGCTGACTCCGAGTCATGGCATGGCCCGTGCTTCTGCCAATCTGTAGCCTAGTAGGCTGTGGTCGACCCACTGGCCGGGCTTGGCAGCTGCCAGCTAGCTATCCTCCTAGTAGCAGCTACTGCAGCTGCTGCAGCGCTGCCGCCGACTTCGAAATCACCCAGTCGTGTTTCCGTGTACTTTGATGATGTAGCTACCGTCATAACCGCTGCTCCTGCTGCTGCCTGCCTGCAGCAAGCAACTTGGACACGCCTTGCTGCTGCTGCAGAAGCAGGCTGGCTCGTGCCCATCTGCATCTTCAAGTTTGCTGCCGTCACAGCTGCAGCTGGGCCTCAATCTGAGGTTCTCAAGCACAGGCAAGGGTTGAAAGGCCCACATTTCATGTTGGCCTTGAGGTTGGAGCTTCTTATAGCTGTGGCAGTGGTGGGGAACATTTCCGGCACTGTGCCAATCTGCAGAAATCTGACTGCTGAACAGAGGTTTGAATTCATGGGCAGACAGGGAGGCGAACCAGCGTTCTCAGGCTCACCGTTGGCTCCAAAGGCCCCGTTAGTCTTGAAGATGTGCCTAACTTAATCTTTTTGGGCCAAGCATTGTCCTGGAGCACCCACACTCTTGATCCCCGCAAGTGACAATGTTCGTCGTCAGTTCTTTTTCTTGCATGAGGGCCCTGTCTCGGTCAGCCCTTCGCGTAGGATGCATTTCACGCGTAGTGGATGGGCTTGTCACGCCTGCAGCTGCTGTTCCGAAGCAAGCAGTGATCTAATCACGAAAGGCACAAGCGCTGGGGGTCGTGCTGAACCGCTTGTCATCACGTTGATTGTCTGTCTTCCAAAAATTTGACATCTGAGCGTATTCTTGCGCCTGTGTCCAGCATGGGCCAAACAAGCGTGGCTTCAAAGGCATGGCTTCTGGTACTGCTCGTGGCCGCCAGTAGTTGTGCCCCACTGGCGAAAACGTCGAAACAGGCAGTGCAGCGGTGCAAGGGAGGCGGCATCAATATCCCCACACCCACAACAGGTGCCAACACTACTGGCGCAAGCACAAGAGGTGGGCCCCAACGCATGCTTGCTTGGCTAATGCCTTTGGTTTGCTTTGATTGCTCCGTTGGTTTGATGATCAGGCCGCTGGTGATCAGGCCGTCCTCTTCAAGGAGATAGTTTGGATCACCTCACGCTTGCAGAGGCGAGAAAAGCAACGTGCCTGCACCTTGAGGCTGCATAATTGTCTTTGGTTGATTGGCCGCTGCTGATGGTGGCGACAGCACACACCAAACCAGCCTCGTAACGGTTAGCATCTCGTTTTGCAAAGGTCGTCTAGGAGCTTCAAGCGTCCAATGGACAGAGCGATCACCAGCACTTTGGCTACATGCCTAATTTTCTGTACTATTTGTTTTGACTGCGCAGCAGAGGCAGCAGCCGCCCAGCCCTAGCGGTTCGTACTAGTGCAGCCTGCCAGGTCAGACATGTAGCAGCTGCATACACAGCAGCGCAGGTGCCGCAGGTGAGCTCTGCTGCTAGACCCAGCGTCTGAGCTGCACGGTTCACTTGTGTGCTGCTACTACTCACTGGACGTGCTCAGCCTGTGATGACACACAGTGCATGCCACAACATTGAATGCTGCAAGGGCCTGCATCATGTATGCAGCAAACGAGAAGCCCCGCATGCCCACCAAACGCCTGTTCATACAGTCAAGCAGCGCAAACCGTTACTGCAGCAACAGCAGAAGCAACAGCACCATACTGCATGATCGCCATCATCAGCAGTACAAGCAGAACCAGCAGCAGCGTGCGGGAGTGAACGACTCTTCCGGCACTTGGCGGGTTCAACCAGCGGCTGGTGCCTCAGGGCATGTCTAGACAGGGGCTACAGCGTACGCGGGGCTCCACGTCTCCTACATTCCCTCACATCCTAATGATGAGAGGAGGCACTGTGTTCTCCGGTCTTTCAAGCGTTGTTTTGTGCAGCTCTCTGGCTCTGAGTTGTCAGTGCTCAGGTGTATATCAACTGCTTCCGTTGGCTTGTTGATTGGTCCCTCTTGATGGCGTTGATGCGATGGCTTGATCTGGTAATTTGATGATGATGATGATGATGATGGTCCCTCTTGTTTCCGGTCAAGCTGCCAACACGCTTGCCGCAGCTGCCACATGGTATCAAGTTTTGACAGCTAAGCAGTGTGGTTTCCTTGCAGGGTCGTCAGCTGTAGGCCCATGGCAGCCAGCAGCAGCAGCACAGCAGCAGCAGCTTGGCTGTCAGCAGTGACGCGCAGCTTGATCCCGTGCCTGCCACAAGCAGCTACATGCGCTGTGTTTGCTGACACCTGGGCGGCCTCAGTTACTGTGATGACAGCTGTCACGCACAGCAAGCACAACGCGCCGTGCTTTTGCCACTGTACATGCCCTCAGGTACCCATCCTGGTGCATCCCACCACCTCCGCCAAGCCCAAGCCCCAAACCAATAAGCACTGGCGGTTACGCCGACTTGATGAAATAAGAGACGCTCAAGCAGTGGCGCGGTATGCAAAAGAACATTTACCCTAAATCCTATCGCCTGGAGCAAGGGCGTGGCAACTTGTCGATGCTTTTGAGCGACCACGGCCAGTTTGACCTTGCCCGGCTACCCAATGTGAGTGCAGAACTCCGGCTAGCAGCAGTACGGTTGCGTCATCAACTTGTCGCAGCAGGTTGGGCCTGTGCACTGATGCAACCTTTGCGGCAGGTTTGCAGGGTCCGCACCCAGTTGACATGCAAGAAAGGCAACACCTGCTTGCGTGCTGAATGCTGCTGCTAGCCACGTTTGAGGACCCAGCAGCATCAGTGCTGCCCCGGCTACTGCTGCTGCTGTTCCTGTTTCTGTTTACTTCTATTGATTGTGTATGTGCGGTAACAACCTCAGCTCAAACCAAGGCATACAGATAGGTACACATCCTACTACTAGTACAGAGAGTTGCGAATCCTGCCCTGTTCGTGTTACTGACCTGAATCGTAAGCATTCACTGGTGTTGAAGCTGCGTCAGCTACCTGCTGGCACCATTATTGATTCAGGTGCTGGTGACACGATATTTTTATTACACACAGTCCTTTTAACGCCTGTTGCGGCTGCTGCTGCTGCTGCTTGTGGCGCACAACTCTATCAGCCTCTTATCACTGCCAAGGGCAGCACAGCATGACCCTGCTCACACGACAGCTTCAAAACAGCACTGTTGGCAGGGCATACTGTCTGAACAGCTTTCAACTCAGGGTCTGACTGGCAGCTGCCACTGCTGTTGCTGGTGTTGCTTTGCCTGTTGCCCTGCCCTCTCTGCAGCCCAACCAGCGTGCTATGGTTGGGGCGCTGAAGCCCGCCACCGACGACATGGTCAAGGCTGGCGTGAAAGCTGGGGGTGTGGCCACTCAAAAGGTGCGCGCTGGCTGGCTCGTTACTTCAGGCAATGCAGATGTGCATGACAAGCGCACGATGGATGCAGGGAAGGCAGCTCAGACCTCTTCATGGCCTGGGCTGATCAAGCAGGATGGAGTGCCAGCTGCATCTGCTGCAACTGATTCACAGGGGTAGTTGCATATCAAGCAGGGCTGGAGTCGCAAGCAAGGCCAGCCATGCAATGGTTACGTCCCTTGCACAAGGGCACTGCGTTGGCGTGTTCATCCTGCAGTCCATCCTTGTCGACCCCCACCCTCTCTTTTTGCATAAGACGCTGACATGCGCTGCTCTGCTGCTGTGATGTTTGTGGTATGTGCGCGCCGTGCGCCGACTTGTGCTGTTGTTGCTGCTGCTGCTGCTGCTGCTGTTGTCAACAAACCTGCCATGGTGCTGGCCATGCGCCACGTGCCACGCTGCACGCGACAGTTTGCGGACTTTGTCCTCGGATGCGTGTCAAAGACACCGTGCGCAAGTATTTTCAGTAACGCTGTCGCCCAGTTTGCAACAGTGAGTACTCACGAGTGGCGCACAGTGCTGAGTGCGCTTGAAAGCAGCGATAACGTACGCCCTTGCATGTTGAGTAGCATCACCTGCTGCAGAGCTTGTTGCTGTGGAGCAATCCAGCAGCAGCGGCCTGTTGTTGCAGTGGCTTGATGTTGCAGCAGATGACACAGCAACATATTGATGTAAAAACTTGTGTTATCCCAGTAACACAGTGATATTGTCAACTCGGCCTCACACACCTTCACATCGGTAGCAATCGTGTTAGGCCTGTGAGAGTGACCCAAGCTACCACCCTGACAGATCTGCTGCTGCTGCTACTGCTGCTGCTGCTCCCTGCAGGCTTTGGCGACCAGCATGCCGAAGCTGCTCAATATCGGCTTCCCTGTGCTGGGAACTGTTATGAGCCTGCTGATGGCGCTCTTCTGGCCAGACGTCGCCGGGCCCCCTCCAGTCACCATCGACGAGGTGGGAGGCTTGATTAATTAGAATATTGCTGCAGAAGATATCTACATTCAGATCACAACCGTCATATGCGTGCGGGAGCAGAGCAAGCTGCCTTGAGAGTGATGTCATGAGGCCAGATACCGCTACCAGGGCTCGGTGGCCATTTAGTAAGCCTGTTTCATGCCTGGCGAGCAGCCGGTTCCCCACGTTAGGCTCAGTGTAATGTCTCGAGCCCGAAACCGGTTGCCTGAAGAGGGGATCTCAGGCATATGATTGCCGTAGCCAGCGGTGCCCTGTTCGAACCTGGGAGCCTTTGCTCCATCAGGCCAAGGACGCAGCGGCTGCTACACTCAGCTAGGGCGTGCTAGGTGCCGGCTCGCTTGGCAACTGGACCTTTCTGCTTGCAGACCCTGAATGTAGAGTCAGGGGGGATTCCCAGTCGCGCAACGCTGTGTGTGCAGGGGCCCTTCAGCAGCTGCTGCTGCTGCTGCTTCAACTACTGCTCTTGACAAGCAAACAGTAACGTGCAGGCGCCTGACCATGCAGCAGTTTACGTGCTGTAAACAACCGCACGCTGCTCTTGACAAACAAGTTTAGTAACGTACACCCGCCAACTCATATGACGGCCTGCCTCACAGGTGAAGCGGCTCATAGACAAGAAGGTGATTGAGGCCACAGACAAGCTGGGGCAGCAGCTGCTGTCCAGCATTGCACTCTACACTGACGCGACAATCGGCGAGGTATGCGATGGAGTTGTAGAGATCTCTGTCTGTAGTTTGGCACAGTGTGTGCGCTAGCTTTCAACTATTTGATGTGCGGGGCAGTGCCACTAGTGCAGTACTGCAGCGCTAGCGCATCTTTGTATGCAGACAGTAGTTGAATGAGGATGCTTGCAGTCTGGGCCTGTTACATGTGCACACGTGGGTCCAGTCACCATCTCTGCTCTGCTGCATGTGGGTCCAGTCACCATCTTGGATTCTGTTGCACAGAGAGCACTACTTTGCTGCATCCACAAGATGCCACAATCAATCCACAGTGCGTCACTCACTCAGAAGGACAAGTATGTTCTACTGCAGTGGATCTTGTGTGCTGACCACTGCAGGCCAACACTGCTTGCAGGCGATTGCCAACATTGAGATTGAGACTGCCATCAAGGCGTTGAGTGAGAACTCGTTGAGGCAGCAACTCTGCAAGCTCATTGCAATTGGCTATGCACGGCATGGTGCACCAAAACCACTGCCTTGCACAGTGCTGCTGCCATGCGCAACAGCAGATAGCATTGGCGACAGCAGCAGCGACAGAGCCGGCAGCAGCATGCAAACAGCCTTCCCGCGGATCGTGTTGCTGCTGTACCGGCTGGTGTCTCTGCTGCTGTGCATGCTTGCTCATGTGCACGCAGCAGCTTACGTTCACTACGTATGCACATGTATGCTGCTGTTGATGCAGGCATTCATGTCTGCCACTGATGAGCTGGACAAGGGCACAGATGTTTGCGCACAGTTTGATGATGACACCAGCAGGTGCATCCTACCCAATGACGGTTACTACAACAGGTGCGAGCTGCAGCATCAGCACATTGTTGTGTACCCTGCATATGCATCAAGAACGTGGGTCACGAGCACTTGATGCTTGCACCGACTGCGAGTTTGCACTGGCCACAGGGCAGCATACATTGTGCCACAGCCAGCCATCTACATATAGACACTATATGTGCATATGTCTGCATGCACAGGCTGATCACAGGAACAGGTGAAAGCACTGCTTGGTAAATTTAACGCTGCCTCACCTACAGCCATGCGTGCTGCTGAACAGCTGCTGTGCCACTGAGTGCCACTTCTCTCAGGTGCACACTCAGCTGCACGCACATGCTGCAGCATGCACCAGACAAACCTTTGTGTGCGTGCTGCCCCACTGCCGTTCGTACCTGCACTGCAGCCTGAAGTCGCTAGTGGTGGAGATAATTCCCAACACGTTGGAGAAAATCTTCCCCTTGGGCGACCCTACCATCAAGGATTATGCTGCGGCACGGCGCATTCCATGCTTGGTGGTCTTTGGACAGCTGGCGCTGCCGTTGCTGTTCCAATGGGTGGGTGTAGCGTGCACAGAGGACAGAGCAAGTCATAACGCAAATCAACTGCACATTCAAATACACATACGGATACAATGATTAGGCAATCAACAGCACCATGACTTGGCGACAGTTCATGTGTGTTGGGCGAACACCTTTTTCCTGCTGACCACGCTGCAGGATGGCGACAGACATGCGCTGTTGCTATAACACTGTTGCAAGCTGCAGCGGCATGTGTGCTTGAGGGCTGTATGCTCTTCTTGTGGCATCCGCCCACCCTCCATGCGTAACCCTGTATTGTTCCAATGCAACCTACGGCCCATTGCTCGCATGCATCTCAAGCAGCCTGCATGCACCGATGGTGTCTGCATCATTGGCTGCAGGCTTGGATGGCCGACGGCCTCACTTCAACGCCAGCCAACAAACCCCCGAACATCAACTACCGCCTCAACTCACAGCTGCGAAGGATCCTTATGGCTCTCAGTGACAACATTGACGCAGCTATCGCACAGTCCATCGAGCGCCGCACAAACGACGACATGCAGTTCTGGTACTGGGACGGAACACAGATAGGCGCTAACCTGCCCTTTGAGTGCGGCAACACTGTCCAGAACAAAGCGCTGCGCTGGTGTGTGACTGACACATACCCTGGTGGAGCAAAGGACAAGCTGGTTATGGTGAGCTGCAGTAGGTTTAAAGCAGATCCGTTACTTTGTCCAAAAACTATTGCTAGCAATAATACACGGTGCTGATACTAACTGACTGCATATTCACTTGGACGATACGCGGCACATGATTTGCCATGTGTGCTGCATCTTGCCTGTACTATCCTACCGCCACCCACCACCACATGCACCTTGTCCCTACATCACCGTTGCAACTCACATGCAACATGCAACATGCAACATGCAACATGCAACATGCAGCCTTTCCAAGGCATTGATGACAGCGGAGACCCGCACCATCGCTTCCTGATGTACCGACGCATCGGTATGGTAAAGTACGCACAGCTGCGCATCAAGTGCTGCAGCTGGGGGTGGCAACGCGTATCACCACACCTGCACCTGTGCGCTTGCTACGCACGTTGTCTTGACTGTCAGGGCTCGACTGGTATGGATGACAGTGATGGCAGTGTATGGGTAAGGCCAGCTGCCCTGGCAGCAAGGGCGCTGCGTCAACCACATCAGCAACAGCAGCTGCTGCCAGCCTGCCGGTGCCTAGGGCTCAACACGATAGTCAGCGCAGACTGTGCATTGGCTGAGCAGCATACAGGAGCTGACACGCGACAACACAGCACACCTCAGCAGAACTTATCACTGCGCACACCCTGCTGCACTCTGCTGCCTGACTGCAGTCTGTGCGTTGGGGCATCACCTCACCCCTGTTGTATGCCAGCCTGGAGGGAGCTGCTGCTGCATCCAGAACCTGGGCCCTTTGGGGCACTGACCTGCGGTTCAACGTGACCACAAACGCCACTGCAAAGGCAGCTATCACACCCGTTTGGAAGACCAAAGTTGCACACGTCGGTCCGATAGGCGGCTCGTGCACCTTCCAAGGCATACCATGGTGGAACTCCGCACAGCAAGGGCTGTACATGGCGCAGTGCACACCAGATGTCAACCAGCCTCCGGGCGCTACTGCTGCTTGCAACACGGGTGATCCAAGTAAGCAGGCAACACTGCATGATGGGGCATGGCAGGACCACCAGTGATAATCACATGTGGGATAGATGTGGGAGCGCGATCAGCGGTGTTGTCGATCTCAGCCACTGCACCGACGGGTAACTTCACAAACCAGTCACAACAACGTTTTCAAAACGCTCTATCGATCCCGCATGGCGATCTCTAGGAGGCATATCATGTATGTCATCCATGCTTGCTCCAACAAGCGGCTGTTGGTGATATTGTACGATACGTTGTGAAGCATTGCGGTGCGGCGAGTCACCAGAGATACTCTGATGCATTAGACAGCTCATCACAGCTGTGCTGCTGCCCGCACCGCTGTGTTGCCACCTGCAGGTGGCGAAGATGCTCCTTACTACCTGTGCTTGCAGTGCTTGAACAGCACTTGGAAGGAAAGCTTCCCAAACCTCTGTTCAGCGTGAGTCGCCTAGTTAGCACGTGCGTGACCATGCTGCATGAAAAGGGCACCCTCACATATGATTCATGCCATGACACCTGTTCATGACTGCAGTTCCCTATACCATACACGATGTCATCAAAAAACGCACGTTAGTGTCAGCAATCTGCTCGCATGTGAAATTGAGAGTATGTGACACTGTAGATCCGCGCATCAAATGGGAGGGGCACCTTTAACCTATTTGGTGGCCGCAGGGTTGCATAACGCTCATGTCTCAACAGACAGCCGCACAATGTTCAGCGGCTCAGAAGCAGCACGGTAGCCAGTCATCAGCAGGCGACATGCTGCACGGTGGCTAGCTATTAGTACCATACAGCGGACACTACAACGGGTACACCCTGTCTCATCTCCTGGAGGTGCAGGGTATTGCAGCAACCGGCGCGTCTCTGCAAAAACAGCTCACACCTTGCTTCATTCATTGTGCACCAGCTAGGCAGGCCCCACAGCTGTTGCGCCTTCGAGTTCCGGCCCCACTCCTCACCCTGCTGTTGTACACTAAATGTAGCACCCTTCCGTGTTTGCATTTGACCTTGCAGCAATGCCTGGTGTGGTCCCGGTAACGGTGGCCCCCAAACCTGCCACACCGGCATGGCCTTTGCAGAGTACTTTGGGGGCCGGAGCGAGGACGCTGCTTGTGCTGCTGGAATCGACCGTGGAGCACTGCAGGTGAAGCGCTGTTGCAGACGGGTGTCATCTTGGCGTGCTGTCGTTTTCCTTTCTGACTGCACATGCTGCATATGGAAAGCAAAGCCCAAGGTGGGCCAGGACGCAGCAGCTGCTGACATTGTTGATGGCAAGTTCAGAGCGCTCAACATGACAGCTCGATAGAAGTGCGAGTGCCAGCAACGTTAAGAAACATCATGTGCGGTTGTGCATTCGGCAAGGCCACGTGTCATCAAACCACGCATGCATCAATGTTAAGGCGCAAGAATGCTGATACCATGGCCGTGTGCTGCACGCCGTATGCCGCTTCTGTTGAGCGCTCGAGTCCCTAGGCTCACTGGCTGTACGCCAAAGACCTGGGCTTGACTGCACTCCTGCTGTCTTGTTCACCTGCTGCCTACTTGTGACAAACGCAAGGCAAAGTGCACGAGCCAAGCGAACAAGGACTACCAGTTCTTTGGTTGTGGCACGCCAGAGCACAGAAGGAAGGAGATAAACCCGGACGCATGGTGAGCATGCCTTGCCTTGTCGACAGCAACTAGCAGTGCATGTGTTAGCCGCCCAGAATACGAAGAGTGCGAGCGTCAAATCAAAGCGGCACTTGCGCACGTCCGGCTGGTCCCTAAGAGTGCTGCTGGCTGCAGACAGTGAATTTTGCAACATCGTCAGAAACACATCTTCTTTGTCAGCAGCGTGCGCCAGGCTCACCATATGGCTTGATGCATCCTGGTGGTTGGGTTTTACACCACTGCACTCCTACATTGTTATTCAACAGTTGCGTTGCATTTTACGGCTGCTGAGGCAGCTGTACAGCGGCCCAGTGCTAGGTGGCCAGCACGGGGCACGGGGTGACAGACAAAGGCACCCTGCCAACAACTGTCAGTGGATTACGAATGTCAAGTTGGCGCACTGCTGAAGTCAATGCACATGTTTTGCAACAGTATGGTTGTTACCACTGCCATGCAGGGTGAGCAGCTGCTGTGGTTACCTACCGTTGACGCACATGAGAAGTGGTTCTAAGTAGCATGTGATGCATGCTGCTGATGCATGCTGCTGATGCATGCACCATATGGTGCTGCCGGCAGAACTACGTGGCGTTGTGACGGCAGCAGGATCAGGCTCCGTTTGGTGCTGCGGATCTGCATTATACACTAGTGTTTACTATACACCAGTGTGGTGAGGGCCCTGGGCGCATGCTGATGTTGAGCTGAGAGCAGCGGCAGAGCACATCGCGGCCAAGCGTGCTCAGCAGAACAGCTGCCAGCCACATCCAGTCGCTGCCGTGGTCGCTGCTGCATTGTGCTCTGTGTGTGTTTGTGCCTTCCCTTATTAGGAAGCAGCATATGAAGCAGTTGGATGCTGGCTGCTAGTACTATTTAAATGTCTGGCATATCGCCATTGCATACATTCAAGGCACCTGAGTTGTGTGTATGCTAGTTGGTCGGGAGCTACGCGTAGCCGCTGTACGGCCAGCTGCAGCTGCAGCAAAAAGGATGACAATTTCTGGGCTGTGGCTGAGTGGTTTGAGCTCAGTTTGAAGGCCGTCACAGCCGCACAGCGCGCATGCGTCATGTTGGATGCTTCAGCGCCTATGCTTACGGTAAACTTGATTTTGTTGCCAACAGTGATAAGGGTGATCACGGTGCATATTTCTTCCTACATGGGCCCCACAGTGTTGTCCCTGCCACGCAGGCTTCAGCTGTACCCTCCCCAGCAGGCATCGCAGCTTGAACAGCACGTGCGACAAGATGCCTTTTTGCGCCAGTGTCTGCGTGTTGGCAAGCTGCGTGCTGTGCAGCATTGCCGTTGTTGGGGTGTTCACATCAACGTATGCGTCCCTCGCGTGGAGTTTGGCAGTATCATCGCACAGACTACAAGTTGATGCAGCTGTTGGGGGCGTTACACAGCTGTCAACCCATGCTTTTCTTGCAGTGCTCTCCACTGCTCTGCAGTGTAACCATACATTCAACAACCCGTGTGAAAGGGGGCGGCAAGGGCATGCAGAGCACGACCATCCATTCTATCACGATTGCTGCTATGACATGCTGCCAGAGCCGCGCTGCAGACCCTACATCACCAGCTGCCGCAACGCCAGCCTGGCAGGCCCTTAAGCTTTGAAACATCGGGTGCCGCTACGTGGCCAACGACATATGCAGTGGCGACAACCGCACTGTTCTCGGAGCAAGTTTATCATGAACACCACTTGCACACCACTTGAATACCCTCAAATTGGCTGTCTGCACTAAATATCACGATGGATTCAGAACTGCCTGCCACACGCATGCATGCCGTATCAACTGGCAGTACATGCAGTACAGCGCATTGAAAAAGGCCACACGCAACACTACGGCAACTTGCCGTCCTCCTGAGGACAAACTACTGCATTACATGGAGCAAATGCAGCATGAACACCAGCTGAAGGCAGAGCACCCGACACGGAGATGGCGTTGATGCTATGCCTTGATGTAATATGATGATGATGATGATGATGATGATGATGATGATGATGATGATGATGGTGATGGTGATGGTGATGGTGATGGTGATGGTGATGATGATGATGATGATGATGATGATGATGATGATGATGATGATGATGATGATGATGATGATGATGATGATGATGACGATGATGATGATGATGACGATGATGATGATGATGATGATGAGCACCTGAGGCGGAGCGAGCCAGGAATGCTGGGGCTCAGAACACCTCAGGTGTCGCCACACAAACAGAACGACAACCCCCATAAATGGTGCCAACTGGCACGTGACTTTACCGTGACAGCATGCAGTCGTGTCACTCGACCAGGAAAGTTGATGTTTAAACTCCACAGTGACATCATGAAGTCATGTCACTTGACCAAGGAACGTTGATGTGAACTCCACAGTAACATCACAAAGTCATGTCACTCGACCAAGGAACGTTGATGTATGTACCACTCCCAAGTACAGTGGTTGGATGGAAGTCCTTCGGGTGATTCGCGGCCGTCTCACCACTCTGCTGGCTGTGATATTTTGATGTTCTCGGAGAACATCAAAATATCACAGCCAGCAGAGTGGTGAGACAAAATTGAAATACAGACAGCTGCTGCCAATCCCAACTGGCACTGCCGCAGAGCGCCATGCCTTCTGCCATGCGCATGCAAAAGAAAGGCGGAGAGCCAGCCAGTCAAAACACGCATACACACACTGTGAAGCCTCTCGAAGCCACTTACTGCACTATAGTGCAGTAGCTGCCCCGCCCCATAACCAACCGGCATCCCTCCCCCTTGCCCTCCAGGACCAAGATCGGCCGCTTGATAGGTGCCATCGAATGCACAAAAGAGGCTGCTATCGTCACCAAATCACACCAAGTCACCAAGCCAGCTGACCGCATGTGAGCTGGCTCGGTGACTTGGTGTGGTATGGTGACCGCATGTCCCCAACATGCTGTTCAACCAGCACACACACGTACACAGCCCACAAACCTCATCACATCCAGCCAACGCCCATGCCAGCTGAGACTTCGAGCGCCGTCTGGGCCAGCAGCTCCAGCTCGTCGCACGTACGCTCCTGCAGAGCAGCACGTAACAGCAGAGTGCACAGTCGTGTGTAAGCATGAGCAGTGCTGCAGGAGAGCAGCTTGATGGCAGGCCCAGCATTACTAGACAACAATGCAACACAAAGATGCCCGCAGCGCATTTCAACAGTAGGCCAACAGCGACATGTGCAAGACACAATGAGCATGAGCAGAGCAACGCCAGGCTGCCAAAACCTCTGAGCCTGACAGGGCTCACCTGCTGCGCTGCTGCAGCTGGCTTGCGCACACCACGCTGCCCCCCACCGTTGTCCGACTCTGTGTCGTGCACCTGCAGGACACAAGAGCAGCAGGGTAAACATCAGGTGTTTAGGTTGGGTGTCTTGGCGGCGAGTAGCAAGATGGCATGCCATGCAGACGGTCTGCATGCGTCACACTTCAAAGTGCTGTCAGTGGTTGCAGTTCAACAGATGAGGGGTGGCAGCAGGGCGTGTTGTCATCAAAGATATCTCACCTGCTCTCGGTCCTTGCTGTTCACCCACGCGGCGCTTGGCCAGTCGTCCAGCCCAGGGATCAGGCCGCGCGCAGCAGCGCCGTGCACTGCGTCCATGACAAGCTTGCAGTGCTTGGCCTTCCGATGCGCGATGCTATCCAGTACAGCAGCTGTGGCAGGCTCACGCCAAAGGTCTGCAGCACCTGCAAGGGGAGCAGCATAATAACAGCAGTGGTGTACAGGGGCCCCAGCAATTGCTGAGGCAGCTGCACACTTGCAGGTGGTGGCGCCACCCTCACAAAAGTGCCAAACACATTCAAGGCAAGTAAGACAACAAGACCCATGTACTTGCGGCTGGCCCGTGGCCTGCATACATGTGTCCGAGAACGCTGCCTTGCATACCAGACAGCACATGATCCCTGAACGCGTAACGGCTCAGGCCCGTGGCCCTCCCCTGGCAGCGGGAACCGGTGCCTGGCAGAACTACAGCTACACAGAAAACACACACAGGAAAAAAATTAGGAACAACACACTCTCACCACCCACCTTTGCGCGCTCCTCCACGCTGAAGTTGCAGGCTGCTGGCCATCTGCCAGCATCATCACGTGCTGTGCAGCATTGCTGTTGTTAAACTTGACACCAGCGCATAAGTCCCTCGCCTGCAGGTTGGCATCATCATTGCACAGACTACAAGTTGGGTCAGCTGTTGGGGACGTTACACAGCTGTCAACCCACGCTATTCTTGCAGTTGTCAGTGCTCTCCACTGCGCTGCATTGTAACCATACATTCAACAAACTGTGTGAAAGGCTGCGGCATGGCATGCACAGCACGACCATCAATTCTTTCACAGTCGCTGCTATGACATGCTGCCAGCAGCAGGGCTGAAAACCCTGCAGCACCAGCTGCCGCAACGCCATCCTGGCAGGCCCTTTGACACAGCGGGTGCCGCCACGTGGCCAACGACGTATGCAGTGGTGACAAACGCACTGCTCTTAGAGCAAATTTATAATGAACACCAGCTGAAAGCAGAGCACCTGACGCGGTGCCGATGGCATTGATGCTATGGCTTGATGTAACTTGATGTGCACCTGAGGCGGAGCAAGCCAGGCATGCTGGGGCTCAGAACAAAACAACACCCTCCCCCTTCAACCTGGCACGCAACTCCACCGTGACAGCATGAAGTCATGTCACTCGACAAGAACAAGTTGGTGTAGCTCCCCAGTAGTCGCTGTGGAGATACATCAACTTGTCCTTGTCGAGTGGCAGGGTGATCAGCGGCTGTCATGACAGCATGAAGTCATGCCACTTGGCAAGGAAAGGTTTACGTATGTGGCACTCACAAGTACAGTGGTGGGATGATGTCTCATCCATCCCACCACTGTACTTGTGAGCCTGTGTGCCGGGCACATACATAAATCCTACAGGGGATCGGCGGCTGTCTCACCACGCTGCTAGATGTGACATGTCGCTGTACGTCTAAAGACGGACAGCTGCTGCTAGCCCCAACCAGCACTGCCCCAGAGCACCGTACACTCTGCCATGCATAGTAAATCAAGAGGCTGAGAGCCAGCCAGCCAGCCAGCCAGCCAGCCAGCCCACGCACGCACTCACTTGCATACACCAGCCATTCAGTGGCACTACCGCAGTCCCCAGAACCAACCTGACTACCCACCCACCCCACCCACAGGAATCAAGACCAACCGCTTGACAGGGGCCATCAGATACACAGGAGGAGGCTGCGAGTGTCACTGACCCAAGAGTTAGTGACCATTGCAGCCTCCTTCTGTGTATTTGATGGCCAAGGGTCTAGCCTGAATATACATTCACCCTGGCAAGTCCTGCACCATACTTACTCCATCCCGTGTACTGTAGAGTGGCTGGAGCCCAGCGCCTCACGCCAAGTTCTATGTTTGCTGTGATTGATCTGCATTTGCTACACTTTGCCCTGCCATCCGTGGCTGCAGCAGACAATTTTATCAGCAAATTTGCTTTGAAAAAACCTCACCTGGGCCCAGCCCTTCTTCACACATGCACGCACACACACACAGCTTGCCCAGGACTCCAGCTCAGGGACCATGCCACGCGCAGCAGCACCGTGCACCGTGCCTTTCAACAACTTGCGCTGGTGGTTGTCGGTGATGAGCACTGACATTGCGCATCACCAGCGACACCACCAGAACAAGTTGTTCAAGGCTTGAAGAGCAGCAGCCTGTTGTTCAACAGCAGCCAAAGTTTGGCAGGCTCACGCCAGTGGCTTGCGTCACCTGCAAGGGGGAGCAGCAATTTGGCAGCAGGGGTGTACAGAGGGCCTCAGCAACAGCTGAGGTGCTGCACACTTGCAGGTGGTGGCGCCACCCTCACATCCAATGCAAAACAGACCATACACATGCAACGCAAGTAAGCACAAGTAACAAGACCCATACTTGCGGCTGCTTCACGTCCTCCTGCAGGTGTCACACAGAAACCTGCAAAAACACCGCACAGACACCCAGAGCACTTGTAGAGCATACTGGGGCAGACTCTGCCAATCGATCTTGTTGGTATGCAGGGAGTGTGGTTGTCCGTTGGACTGCTAGGCCAGCAATTGCTGTTGCCGTATGCATGCACTGCTGACGCATGAAAGTGGACTGCAGCGATGTTGAATGTGTCATGATCCAAGTCTTCCATCCAGCTGGGAGTGCCGCCGTCCCAACTTACCACAATGATGGTGCCTGGGATGTTGGCGGGGTAGGCATTGACGTGCTGCAGCAGCTGGGGCCATGGCTTGAGGTGTGGTGGTTGGCTGCTGGGCGGTGGGCAATGAGGCCGCTGTGCCACAGCCCGAGGTGTACAGGCAGCCATCTGACAGGTCATCATCCTGGCCACGCACCTGTGTCCTGCAAGCAGCAGCCAGCCAGAACTGTACTGGCATCCCACATTATCCTCAAGGCACGTAACACCATCACAAGGGTTGAAGTTGCAGTCCATGTGCGGCTTGTCGGCGGGTCATACGCACTGCTCTGTTGGGGGAGGGGGGGGGTTGGGCCTTGCGAACTTGCATGTTGCAGGGGAGCCTGTAGGGGAGTTGCTCTCTTCATCAGCAGGAGGAGCAGGGCACTTGGCAATGCATCCTGCAAGCAGGGAACAGACAGGACACAATTAATGGAGAAGCAGCATGAGAGCAGCAACATGTGCTGCACTGCAGCAGCGGGTTACTGCTCTGCAGGGCTGCAGTTGCATGTGGCAAACAGAACATGGTAATCAAGTTGCCAGGCTTGACTGCACGTTCAAGCAGCAGCTCACCTCCACAGGAGTAAGACGGGCACGGCAGCCCAATCCACATCTTGATGTCTCGCAGGTGTCCAGCAAGCAGTTGACGGGGCTGCTGCTACCTGGGCACTGCGGCACACTGGGTGTAGGAGTCCAGCCAGAGGGTGCACACACTGCCAGTGGGTGTAGGATTCTTGCAGGAGGGTGCACGCACTGGGTGTAGGAGTCCAGCCGGAGGGTGCACACACTGGGTGTCGGAGTCCAGCCGGAGGGTTCACACTGCCAGTGGGTGTAGGAGTCCTGCAGGAGGGTGCACACACTGGGTTTAGGAGTCCTGCAGTGTGGGTGCAGGAGTCCTGCAGGGAGCAGCACACCATTCTCTGTGGTCAGCAGTGAAGCAATGCGCTATCGCCAGCAGGAGGTATGCACTGCAACCGTAGGCGTTGCAGCTGAAGGGCATGAAGGTCGTAACGCAGTATGCTTCATAGGCAAGCTGTTGCACCTCTGCTCCAGCCAGCAGCCAGTGCTTACCAGCACTCACTTGCGCAGTAATTGGAGGACACATTCGGTGCTCACAAGGCATGTGGTAGCAGCACACGAGTCAAACAGGCAGTTGACAGGTGCGCTGCCAACTGGGCAGATGCTGTCGGTTGTGTTGCCGCCACCATGAGCTGATCAATGCTGGGCATACTTGATGCTCTTGGGACAGTGGTGATGTCTCCATCATTGTGGAATGGTAGCATGTTGCTGTTATGGCGTGCATCAGTGGATTCAACAGGGACTCCATGATCATGATGCTTGTGATGGATGTCTCCGCAGGCCTCATACGAGCACCGCTGCCCAGCCTCGCCACTTCAGGGGTTGAAGGCAGGATTCTTGCATGGATTCAAGCCAATCACTGCATCAACAGAAAGCCGTCGGTGTTGGAGGCCGCTTGGCAGGTCAGAGCAGCAGCACTCTATAGCTGCAGCAGTTGGTGCAGCCAGTTGCTCACCACAAGGCCAGTGCCATCGCTGCATGCCAGTATAACAACTTCCTGCGTAGCACCCGCAACCAAAACCTGCGAGCGATGCACAGCACTGCAGCTGTGTTGGATGCATCGTGGACGTTGGCGCGTTCGACAGTCCGGTACAAGCAAAGAGCGGCTCGTTGTTGCGGTTTGCTAGCCAACATGCACTGTCCAGCTCTGGTGTAGAAGGCATGCAATGACCTCAGTACTTTTAAGGTTGACGAGTCAAACATGTAGCAGCGTTATGACAAGCTACAGCTCCGACCACTTTGCCTGTTTGAAATTTTTGCTTGCAAAATAAGGCTTACAAAGTAAAGCAACGCATCTGGCAGCCGCAGCTCTTGCGAGACACCCCGGTGCCGACATATCACTTCATCCTGGATGCTTGAGTGCCCCTGCTGAGGTACGCTGAATTGGCCCTGCAGCAATGCAGGCCATGCAAGCGTCACACACCCTGCCCCCTATGCTTTGCCTGATGCACTTGCAGGCTACTGGTGTGTGCAATCTTATACAGAGTACATACACGGCACCTTGCAATCCCCGCTAGTACTAGTGCCATAGCTTGTATACCACAAGCAAACCACAGGGAAGCCGCTGCCAGCTGTAAGAACACGTCCAAGCTACCAGCTGGCTAGTATACGAAGGGGAAGAACTTCTTGGTTATCTTGGCCTTGTAGTCCTGGTAAACCTGGCCGTAGCGCTCCAGCAGCATACGCTCCTCAATTGCCAGCTACAGAAGCAGCAACGGCAGCAGGCAGTAGCTGCATCAGCAAGAAGCAGTTGCCCCATGCCACCTAAACATGCTAGTCAAATGGTGCCAGCAGCACTGCACACACACTGGCACTCGGGCAACTGCTCATCGTCAAGCATTGAACACACACCATGTGCTGGTAGTGTGCACCATGTCAGTAGTGTGCAGCGATGATGTTTGACTGTCCTGCAAGCGATGTCAGCAGCATCACAGTCACAGCTGCACTCTGAACAGTGGCTCATCAACAAGCAGTGAGCCAAAAGACGCGTGCCACGCAAGTGCGCTGTGACAGAGTGACACGGCCTTCAGCTGTCCTGCAAGCTGGTGCCAGCAGCTCACTTTCTTCTCCAGCACCACCCACAGCAGCACAGCCATTGCTAGGCGCGTTTCACTGCGCGCGATGACTGCCAGGCCATATGCTGCCATCAGCAGGCCGCCATAAATGGGGTGGCGCACATAGTCTGCAGAAACACGAGAGCAGCAGTCCACATCAGCCAAATCTCTTTGCGAGAGCTGCAGCACACCTCGCAGGACATGCACGCTGAGCTACTGAGCACTTTGCTGCCCTACAAGGCCCCCAGTTGGTCGAAGCATCTAGTCCACTGATGCTGTTGCTGGCAGCTGGCTGTGCAAGGAATAGCACTTGCAGCGAATGCTGACTATTCGTTACTCACTGTACATGCCAGTCGTGATGAGCTGGTGCGACCTGCGTGGTGCTGCCAGTGGTGAGATGAAGCGGCCCAAGCTCATGATGCCATACAGCCTGCAGCCAGCACACATGAAGCTTGTTGTTAAAACAGGGATAGCAATGGCACGCGACAGCAGCAGCTGATGAATGCTTGCAAGCAGCTGCATGAAACACATGCTGCAACCACTCTGGCAGAAGCTGCGAGGAACCACACTGGACCTCATGCCACCCAGCTGCGTTGTACCAAAACTGCTGTGTTACGCCTGTGGCATTGTTGTCAGGACATAGCATGGTCTGCTTCACGTGCAAAGTAAATGCAGTGGTATGAACCTTCGACACATCATAGCATCTTACATGAACACGACACCAGATGTGATGAGTAGCGTCGCCAAGATGTCTACCAGGCCCTGCATGATCACAGACAGTTGGTCAGCTGACGATACCAAGCACTGAAACTCCGCACCCGCTGCGCTGAACCACACAATGACAACTGCTGCTTCATGGCCACAGCTGGTCGCCCACAAAACATGTCTCCACCTGTGCACACAGCCTACAAGTATGCTTTTGCTGCACCAGTTGTTGCAGCTACACAGAGCATGGAGAGTGAGGTTGCCAATAGGCCAGATGCTGCTGACATTACTGCTCACCACTAGCTGAAACGGCGGCAGCAGCACCAGCACGATTGCTGCTACTTGAGCAAAGGTCCAAGCCTCGCCACGCTTGCCAAACTGGTCCTGGTCTTGCAGCTCTGTCAGCAGCTCCTGCAAGCATGAAAAAGCAGTCCTCTTCGTTGGCTGTGAAGTCATGCTCACAAGCTGTTGCCATTTGATGGCATGCACTTGCCTCGTTCAAGGGGTGTGGGGCCTCGTTCAAGAGGTGTCAGGTACAAACACATGAATGAGTGTTGCAAGGGGCAGCGCTGCAGTGGAACACTGCATGAAGCCGTATCGTAGTTACTAAGCACGTATCACAGGCAAAACGCTGGCACACTATGTGCCCAGCCTTGCATGCAGTGCTGCTCACTGCTGCCTCACTTGCAGGGGCCAGCAACACACCTGTGCTCCAAACATGTCTGTCAGCGGGTGGGATGACACCTCTGCTGGTGCTTCGTCTGCTGCGGCTGTGGCTGCTGCATCACTGATCACGACAGCATCCGCTACTTCAGCTGACACAGCATCAGTGCCTTCGACTGTGACCTTTGCTGTCTCTGCTTCGCCACTGCAGAACAGCAGAACATGCTGCTGTCAGGTGACGAGGCTGCTGTGGGGAGCCAGTGGCATGAGTAAGCAACCAAATCACGCACCTCGATGAGACATATCGTTGTGGTAACAAAGCCTTGCTGGAGAACAACCTGGGGCTGCTGCACAGCACTCTTCTCTGTGTTTGTGCTGCAGTAGGTAGCCCAAGCCGATGCCTTGATGAGCACAGCAGAGGCATGACTAGATCTTCGTTACGCTGGTAAGGTGTACGTATAACTCCGTGGCAGTGGCACCAGACAACGCAATCAAGCAAGTGGCCCCGTCACTTGGCTACGTGTTCAGCTAACGTCGCATACGAAAGATTCAGATCGCTATCAGTGAACTAGAGGAACTGGTACATCACCATTACGCTCTGTTCCACATACAGATACTGCCCGCCCAACCAAACCCTTGTGCTGCTCTATGACAATTCGTCTCCAACTGGTGCCCAACAGTCGCAATCATTGCCGTAACCAGATGCTATATACTTATTATGCCGTTCGACGTGGATGGCATTCAAATCTCTGCAAAGACAAGGTCCCTGCCAGGAGTGGGTGCTGTCATGCCCACTGCCTCAGCCAGTGCCAGCTCAGGTCCTCCATCCCACGATCATGGTCAAATATCACCCTCCTTGGGGCTACTGCATGAAAGCAGCCGCTGCTGATGGGAGGTGGCGGGTTCTCAACCGGGAGTGTTGCTGTTGGTGCAGATACAGAGGCTGCAAACCCTCTGCTTCCTTGGACATCCCCGCTGCTGCGGCAAGCAGGACACTAGCGTTCTTGTGGGGGCCAATATCAAGCCCATATCAGTCGTAGACGTAGCATGAACGTTTTGCACACAGGTCTGCTGGTTCTGGCCGTCTGTTCTGCCAACAGTGCCAGGCTGGCATACAGGGTTGCAGTCTGGATCTGGACGGTAGCTGGCTAGTGCTGGGTTACTCAGTCCTGCAGTTTGTGGAAATCTCGAAATGCCAGTGACCGAACTTAAGCAAACAGGCGCATAGGCGAATTGAGCGCAGCATTGCTGCACGCCCCTGTCATGGTCACCTGTCACACCCCTTCGAGGCATAACACCCTGAAGTGTTGCGCGTGTCGGACACTGTCCCCGAATCACGCTTCAGAGGAAGGTTAGCGTGCCGCCTTGTGTGTTGCGGTCCTTCCAACTGCCAGGCAGGACAAAGGACGAGCACCTACGCTTCACGACTTGCTGATCGCACGCGTACTTCACGTCATGTGCCTAATATTGATTATGCACAACACTGCATAAGGCGCAGAACGATCAGCACTGCTGGGGACTGTTGTTGGCTCCCAACACAGCACACAGCGACAGCAGACCTAAGGAACAACAGCGTAGCCCAGGGCTGATCACAGCGTCAGCGACATGGCCTCTAGTTGGTTCAGGAGGGCTAGCACGTCCGCAGCAGCCCCAGCAGCAGCCCCAGCCGCAGACCCCATCAATGCCCAGGCAGCGCAGGGCAAGCCGCTGCTGCTGATTGGCTTCAATGAGGCCACCAGCAGCTGGGAAGTGGGGCAGGAGGCAATGCGTGTCCTGCAAACCATTCCAGGGCCTCTCTGTACCGTGTCTGTGTGTGGACGTGCAAGGCAGGGCAAGAGCTTTCTGCTGAACCAGATTTTGAGCAAGTTCACAAGTGTGGACAAGCCACTGGGCTTTGTGGTGTCGCCAACACACCAGTCCTGCACGCGTGGCATCTGGATCTGGTCAGCTCCCATCAGCATGACAGGGCCAGACGGACGCAAGTGCAACACGGTAGGTGTGTGTGGCTACATGCATGCAAGCATACCGCATGGCTGCAGGATGCGGTCTGCAACACAGCATGCAAGTTATTACACAGCACGCAACATGATGATGATGATGACAGCACGCAACATGTCTTCAAAGCAGGGCAGGACATACAGCATGCATGGAAGCTTGCTGACAACTGCTTTATCTGCTATGCAGATTCTCATGGATTGCGAGGGGGTGGACGCTGTGGACCAGGTAAAGCGTCATGTTGTGCTGGCAGCAGGCAGCAGGCAATTATAGGGAGTTCCTGCAGCCAGCTATACCTTTGCCAGCATACCAGCTGGAGGGTGCAGCAACAGCAGCAGCCCCGCAACATGCAGTGCCATCTTGCAGTTGTGTGCTGGGTAGGGTGCCGGCATCTTTGTCTGCTGGCAACCCCAGGTTGTGCCAGCAGCAAGCACTGCACGCAGTATCTGCACTTACATCCCCCCACCAACAAGCGAACATCGAGGTAGCTGTGCAAGTACACCATGCATACATCTTGCAGCATCGACACGTGAACCAACCCCACAGGCTACGCAGTGCTGATGTAGCGATTCTGCTGCTGTTGCTCCTGGATCGTGCCTGCAGGGCCAGCAGCACAGTGCGCAGATCTTCTCTTTGGCTGTGCTGCTGTCCAGCATCTTCATCTACAACCAGATTGGCGCCATTGATGCCATCGCTATTGAGCGCATGGCAATGGTTTGCAGCCTAGCGAAGCGCATCAGGGACAAGTCAATGCCAGGTGTGTGCAGTGCCATGATTGGCTCCCCTCACCCATCAACAGCATGCGTTGCACCGAACAGCCTGTGCAACCGCAGGCTATCAGATGTGCGCGGCTTGCATGCAACGGCGCTGATGCGCGTGGCTGCTGGAAGTCATGCAACTTGCAGCGTTAGCAGCAGAAGTTTTGCGCGCAGCTCTCTTTCTGCAAGGGGTTCCGCGGCATTACCAGACCAGCACTGGACAGCAGGCATTGCAAACCTGCTTACTGTGCTCAGCTTCCTGCAAGGGCGCATGCACAGTCACGACTGTTGTCTCCACCTCTGCGCGCAAACCCGTGCTGCTGTACATGCTGCTGTGCTGCAGCGGCTGCCAGCGGCCCCCTGGGCATTTCCTCAGCCACTGGACAAGTTGACTTCAGCCCGGCCTTCATCTGGCTGCTGCGCGACTTCCAGCTGCGCCTGGAGAGCAACGGGCGCCAGATCAGCCCCGCAGAGTATCTTGAGGAGGCGCTGCTGCCCGTGAAGGGGGGCGAGGCGGACATCGCAAACAGGAACCAGGTGGGATGTGTGGGAGGTGTGCCCTGAGAAGTTGGCTGTGCTTGCAGGGAGTGCAAGGAGTGCAGGGACTCCAGTGCATGTGTTTCTGCTGAAGCGCGTCAAGTAGATCTTGCAGCAGCAGCTGGTAGCGATGTGCAGCAGCAGTACACGCATGGCACGCCAACAAGTGCACAGCCAGCCGGATCATGTGCGAGTACAACAGCGCAGCGTGTAGTTCTACATGCACTCTGTCATAACATGTACTGTATGCACTCGCACCATTTCGCTGTGCAGATGCGATCCACCATCAAGGCTGTGTTCCCTGACCGTGATGTGGCCACACTGGTGCGGCCTGCACTGTCGGAGGCACATCTGCAGCGCTTGGACACACTGCCGGGCAGTTCCCTGCGTCCTGAGTTTCAAAAGGTAAGGCAGACCCTATTGCGTTCCGTTGACATGGTTGATCTAGTTTGCCTTCAGCTGCTGTCGTACGAGCCATAATGCCATGCCGACCTCATTTTGCTTGTGCTTTGCTAATGTAGTGACAGAGCATTGTGAGACCAGGCATACTTCATAGCGCCGCTGATTAACCGTTTGGACTGCGATGCATGTCGCTTGCAGGGCATGGATGCGGTGATGCGCCTGGTCAAGTCAAAGGCGCGGCCGCTGGCAGTGGGAGGCTCGCTGGTCAGCGGCAAGGCGCTTGCAGCGCTGACAGCTGCATACGTGGAGGCAGTCAATCAAGGTAGGTGCTGCTTGGCGCGCATTTGCGAAAACAACTGCTTAATGTGATACTTAATACTGCTTTCGCCATGACGATATAGATAGTGGGAAGGCTTGGCTGAGGCTGCTGTAACAGCTGGCAGGAAAATGCAAGGGCTGCAAGGACACAGCCAGGTGCGAGCCCGCTGCAATGCATGCAGCCTCCGGGAGCTGCCAGCTGTCAGCAGAGCAAACTGCTGGTCAGGTAGCCTCAGCCAATAGCCGTTTGAGGGGTTACACACTTTCAAGCACCGAGAGCGGCACAATTCAACAGCAGAGAGCAAGACAGAGGAAAGGCGAAAGCAGCAGACAGGTGCAGGCACCGGCAGCAAAGGGAAGGCAGGGGACCAGCAATGAACAGGTCCCCAAACAAGCCTGGCGCAAGGGCGCTCAACGCAGAAACAGGCAACGCAGGCCTGCAGCAGAAACACTGCGAGAGCTGCAAAGCACCACACACTATGGGAAGCAACCAGCATCAGCACAGCTATCAAAGCTGCACGACAGCGCACCACTGTCAGACGCTGCATGGCAGCGGACATGACACTATGTAGGGGCTGCAGCGGGCAACACCATCTCGTTGCTGCAAGGCAGCATAAAACCATGAAACCCAGCGAGCGGCACAGGTTCGGCAGGTAGCGCGGCACGTTGTGCATGTTGCGCAACTACTCTGCGGCAACTGACAACCAGTGGTCAGTCACCTGAAACCAGAGGCACCGCTAGCAACACAGCCACTGCAGCGCCACCACCCAGTGCGCAATGCGGAACAGTAGCCACAAAAAAAGGGGCGGGAAGGGCGGGCGAGTTGCAGTTCGCATGAACAGCAACGAAACGTGCAGTGCTAGACGCCTGCGCATGCTAAGTGGCCTTCGGCAGCAGTGAGGTAATGACGTGTTTTGACTGTCACCTCACCCACTGCTTGCCTTTGACCAGGCAAGCAGGGATACAGCTACGCTGCATTAACCGCAATGAACAAGTCCATTGCACATTAATACTGCTTTCGCCATGACGATATAGATAGTGGGAAGGCTTGGCTGAGGCTGCTGTAACAGCTGGCAGGAAAATGCAAGGGCTGCAAGGACACAGCCAGGTGCGAGCCCGCTGCAATGCATGCAGCCTCCGGGAGCTGCCAGCTGTCAGCAGAGCAAACTGCTGGTCAGGTAGCCTCAGCCAATAGCCACATTGAAAAGACCAGTGGAACAGGAAGGGGGAGGGCTGCAAGCAGCAAGGCTTGCAGCCCACCTGGCCCGCCGCAACACGGCGCGCAGATAGAAGCCACGACACATGTGGCAGGCAAACAAGCAGACGCACCCCAGCGCACACCACTAACGCAGCAAACACTCACGCTGCCAAACCTACACCGCTGAATCCAGGGCTGGGGCCGATAACTGCTGCGAGAAGCAGCAGCAGAAGCAAACGCAAACCAAAACACACAACCACCAGCACAAACCACCACTGCAGCAAGCACACATGCTGCCAACCTTCAAACCTCTGAATGTAGTGCTGGGGCCGACAACTGCTGCAAGCAGCAGCAACAGCAAATCAAATGCTGAGCAGCAGCACGCTGTACACACGCATGCCCAACACGCAGCCTTTGCGCAGCAAACACCTAGCTGCGGGACCATCTGCAAGCTAGTGCTCGATGCGAACAGCTAGCAAGGGCCAGGAACTGTGGCTCCGAGCCATAGGGCCGGTGAGCGTCGAACAAGGCAGCTGGAAGCTGTCAACCGCAAGCAGCATCAGCTCATGAAACCAAGGCTGAGCCGGCCACAACGGCACCACCACCGTAACATTTGCACGCTCTTCGCGCACTTTCTGCACAACCTGCAGCAACATTGAGGTGGTGACAGGCGGGAAAGCAAAGGCATTGCCCCAAGCAGACCATGGCTGCAGCAGGGCATCAACGCCCCTGCTGCCAGGGCACTGGAACAAACTGTAGAAGCAGTGACAGTGCGTGTTTTCCGCCGAAGCAAACAGGTCTATTTTGTGCGGGCCCCACATAAGATCCAGCCAACTAAACATCTCAGAATCCAGGCGGTAGTCCCCATGGTCAACAAAGCGAGAAGGTGCATCAGCTCTATTAAGTTCTGATTTCACCCTGACCACCTGCAGCTGAACATGCAGATCTTCAAGCACAGACCACAACAACCTGTACTCGTCCATGAGAGCAGCGGACCGTGAAGCAAAGCGCCCCAAAACAGACTCTGTCACCGTGTTATCTTCATGCAGCCTCACCACACGATCGCGCACCACAGGCTCAAAAGACAGCAGAGCCATGCGCACAGCTCGCATCTCCTGCTGGTTGATGTGCATGCACGCTTCAGCAGCAGACCAGGCGCCGTGAGCAACCCCTTCGGGGCTGTCGCCCAGGACAGGCAGCACAGCGCCCCAGCCTGTGGGACATGCATCAACAAACAAATCAACAGTAGCCGGGCGCAACCGAATAGGCGACGACAAATGCTGCACAGGGATGCTCGCCCACCACTCAAGATCACGGAAGGACTGGCGGGAGATGCTGACAGTCCCATTCCAGCCAGAAACAGACGCACAATCGTCATACAAACTACGCAGAAACAGGTTTGCCGGCATGACAGCCAGCCGCACAGACTGCGCATATCCACAAAATGCAGCCAGCGCTCGCTTTGGCACGCGGCGCTTGCTCTGCTTGGCAGCAATAGCAATGCCGCGCGCCAGGCGGGTGAGGCGGGCAACCTTGGCTGGGGGCACACAGAAGGTGCCTTGGGCCAGGTCCACAACCAGGCCCAAATGCTCCAGCCGCTGTGTGGGCTCCCACACAGACTTGGTGGGGTGGGGCGTAAAGCCAAGCCAGTACATTATGGATTGGATCCACTAAGCACCGGCTGCTGCTGTCTCCTGGTCAGGGAACACAAACAAAAAGTCATCCAAGTAGGGCAGTACCTTGCAGCCAACCTGCGCTACACTGCCACGGCTGCCAGGCGCTGCAGGGTACATGGTGCCTGACGGCACACGTGTATGTGCAGGGGAGCGCAGATGCGCAACAAAAGGCCTAGTCACCTTGGTGAAGTAGTAAGGCGAGTTATTCCAGCCAAAAGGCAAGCAGTTGATCTGATAAAACTCGCCAGCAAACTCAAAGCAAAAGTAATCGACTGCGCTAGCGTGCAGGGGCACCTGATAGAATGCGTCTGCCATGTCAGCCTTGACAGCAAAGGCATTGCTCAAGTCGTAACGCTGCAAAAACCGCAGCGTCTCAAACCTGCACTTGCGGGCGACATTGAAGGTGTTGATATACTTGTAATTGATCACCAGACGCCAAGAACTGCCCTT
>CADDIJ020000231.1:0-83703 GCA_902809745.2 Tetradesmus lagerheimii
GCTTGCTAAGCAGCCATGGAGGATCTGGAGTGTCGCCGGAGATGTTGGCCTTACAGCAGCAGGTGGCTCAGCTTCAGCACGCGCTTCAGCAGATGCTGCAGCAGCAGACCAGTGCTGTGCCAACAAGCAAGCTGAAGCTCCCCAAGCCACCAGAGACCAATGGCAGGCAGCCTACCCCTGTCAATTGGTGCCACAAGATGGAGACGTACCTTGCGGCCGAGGGCGCCAGCCTCAGCAGCTCTTCCATTGTGACGGTGGCAGCGGCCTACCTCAAGGACTCAGCCCTCAACTGGTACCGCCAGCATGAGCAGGCTGCGGCGGTGGGCAAGGCTCAGCCCTACGCTTCTTGGGATGAGTTCAAGAAGGCCTTTATCGCCCGTTTCACCCCTGTTGACCCAGAGGTGGACGCGCGGGAGAGGCTTGACCGGCTCACCCAAACGCGTAGCGTGTTCGTCTATGCCCATGAGTTCAACACCTACATGCTGGAGCTGCCGCACATGGACGAGAACGACCGCATTCATCGCTTCATCCGCGGTCTGAAGCCGGAGGTGCGCATTCACGTCAAGCTGCAGCAGCCAACCACACTGCATGACGCCGTGGAGCTTGCCATTAAGGCAGACTCGATGGTGTGGGAGCGTGGTCGAAACGGCAACAGCCGCTTCGTCAACATGGGCAGCAACAACCGTGGCGCGGTTGCAAGGGGCGGACCGGCACCCATGGAGCTCGGAGCAATGGAGCCGCAGAAGCCCAGGAACCAGCCGCTCAAGTGCTTCTACTGTGGCAAGCCAGGGCACAAGCGGCGGGATTGCAAGAAGCTGCAAGCGTACAAGCAGCGTGATGGGGACACCTCTGCACGGTCAAACTGAAGGGCGCGTGCAGTAGTGTGGGTCGTACTGTGCGCATTGAGCAGGCTCAGCCCCGTGCGCCTGTGAGAGACTCACGCCGGGTAGAAGGCTCACAAAGGCCTAGTGAGCCTGGAGCATCCAGTGCAGCCCAGGGAAAAGCGGGTACCCTTCGTTGTGGACGACTGCGGGACTGTACCTACTGGCTGTTCAACCGCCTGGAGAAGGTCAAGTATGCCGATGCTTACGGGCCATTCTCAGTGGATGCCTGCGCACGTGAGGAGACTGCCCAGGCTGACAAGTTCTACAAGGGCTTCACTGACTTCCGCAAGGCTAATGTCAGCGGCGAGTCAGTATGGCTGAATGTGCCTTTCCGGCATGCTGGCCAATATCTGAGGCACTACCTGGATTGTAAGAAGACCGCACCGGAGACGACATGCGGCGTGTTTATCCTGCCCAAGTGGGACAGGAAGCCGTGGTGGAAGCTGACGCAGGGGATGAGGGTAATTCACGAGTACCCTGCGGGAACGGAGGGCTTGTTCTCTATCCCATCCGGGGACAGGTGGGTGGAGCAAGCTTCTCAATGGCCGGTGATCATCCTGTGGGATCCGCCCGTGAACACAGGAGTGAAGCCAAGGCCATGGGAGGAGTTGCTGCCAGCGAAGCAGGAGCTGGAGACACTCACTGCACCCGCGGCCGAAGACTCGTGCACCGCCATGGAGCTAGGTGGTCTTGAGCCTGCTAGCCATGAGCTCATTCGTCTGAAGGCCAAGTGCCGCGGCGAGGTGCTTGATGTGCTAGTAGACTCAGGTGCGAGTGAGGACTACATCGATCCGAGGGTGGTGATGAAGTTCCGATTGCGACTCTCAAGCTCCATCGACGTCAAGTGAGGCTCGCCAACGGTTCACTGCAAGATGCGGGGACGGTCGTGCCTGACCTACGTTTCCGTATTGGACAATTCAAGGACCGGAGGCCTTTTACCGTCACTCAGTTGGCACCATACGACATCATCCTTGGCAAGCCTTGGTTGACTGCTCACAACTCTGCCATCGACTGGGTGTCTAACACCATCACCATTGAAAAGAGGGACGTCATATACACCTTGCAGCAACCCTCTAACATCGAGAGGACAACTCCCGGTGTCAGTTTGTTGTCTGCACTTCAACTCAAGCGGGAGTTACGCAAGGGCGCAATTGCTCACCTTGCCATCCTCAAGGAGGTTGAGGAGGATCCAACTATCCGTGCGATAGATGACCTCTCTCTCCCTTCGGGGGATCCCGAGTGGATTGAACGGATGAAGGGGGTACTTCACAAGTACTCAGCCATCTTTGGCAAACTGCCAAAAGGTGTACCTCCATCCCGAGGTGTGGAACATGATATTGAGCTGGAGCCTGGTGCCAAGCCCCCTTACCTACGTATTTATCACATGAGCCCTTTGGAGCTGGCGGAGGTCAAGCGACAACTAACGGACCTGATTGACATGGGGTTCATCCAACCTTCCAAGTCGCCGTATGGAGCACCCATTCTTTTTGTTCCTAAGAAGAGTGGTAAGCTTCGTATGTGCATTGACTATCGGGCGCTGAACAAGATAACGGTGAAAAACCGCTATCCTTTGCCTCGCATTGACGAGCTGATGGATCAGCTTCATGGGGCGACGATATTCAGCAAGCTTGATCTTCAGAGTGGCTATTGGCAGATCCGCATTGCTGAGCAAGATGTGCCAAAAACCGCGTTCCGGACGCGTTATGGTCACTTTGAGTGGAAGGTTATGCCTTTTGGGTTGACCAACGCACCCGCAACTTTTCAGCATTTGATGAATAAGATTTTGCAGCCATATCTTGATAAGTTCGTGGTGGTGTACTTGGATGACATCTTGATCTTTTCCAAGACACCTGAGGAGCATTTGGAGCACGTGGCTAAGGTACTCGCGGTTTTGAGGGAGAATCAGCTTTATGTGGGGCTTGACAAATGTGCATTTGGGCTCAGCGAAATCGATTTCTTGGGACATGTCGTCAGTGCCGACGGCATTAAGCCAGATCCCAAGAAGGTGGCAGCGGTTACGGAGTGGCCGACACCTGGCACTGTGCGTGAAGTGCGAGGTTTTCTCGGTTTGACTGGTTACTACCGGCGCTTCATTCAGCACTATGCTCAAAAGGCGTACCCGTTGACGGAGCTCACCAAGGAGAGCATCAAGTGGCACTGGCGGGATGATGTAGAAGGTCAGGCCTTCGACGAGCTCAAGAAGGCATTGGTGTCCGCACCTGTACTGGTGACGCCTGATCCGAGCTTGCCTTATGAGGTCTACACCGACGCCTCCAAGTTTGCGCTTGGAGCGGTACTACTTCAAAATCAGGGCAAGGGCTTGCAACCCGTGGCTTATCTGTCACGGAAGCTCTCGCCAACAGAGCGCAACTACCCCACTGGAGATCGGGAGATGCTTGCAATCTACTACGCTCTACAGCAGTGGCGTTGCTATCTGGAAGGAGTTCCCTTCAAGGTCAACTCTGATCACCTGAATCATACTTGGTTCAACAAGAAGCATGATCTTTCTCGACGACAGGCCAAGTGGAGTCAGTGGATCGAGTCGTACTACAGTGGTACGGAGATTGCTTACAAGGAGGGAGCTAAGAATTTGTCAGATCCTCTGTCACGGCGCCCGGATCTCGCCTCAATTGCGCTTGCTACGGCATCTGTGCCTAGCAACTTGAAAGAGGAGATTCAGGCTGGATATGAGAAGGATCACTACTATGATGACGTGATGCCAGGTCTGTGGATGCATGATGGGTTGTGGTACTTCCAGGATCGCGTGGCTATCCCAGCAATTCCCGAGCTCAGGAAGCGCATTATTGCCGAGTGCCATGACTGTCCAAGTGCAGGACATCTTGGCCACACCAAGACCCTGCAACGTGTGGCCAGGAGATTTTGGTGGCCGCACATGAGCCGTTCTGTCTATTCTTATGTTGTGGCATGTCCTTCATGTCAGCGCAATAAGCCTGTGATGCAGCGACCTCTTGGTCTTCTGCAGCCTTTACCTGTGCCTACGGCAAAATGGGAGCAGATTACCATGGATTTGATCACAGATCTGCCTGTTACCAAGGAGGGGCATGATGCGGTGGTGACCTTTGTGGATCGCCTGACAAAGATGGTCCACTTTGCACCCACCACTAAGACTGCAGGAGCGGAGGCGATCGCCAACGTATTTGTGCGTACATGGTATAAGCACCATGGTTTGCCTCGTGTCATTATCTCTGACAGGGATCGGCGGTTTCTGAGCCACTTTTGGCAGGCATTGTTCAAAGCTCTTGGCACTGAGCTGCGGTTTTCTACAGCTTTTCACCCGCAGACTGATGGCCAGAGTGAGCGTGCGAACCGCACCTTGGAAGAGGTGTTACGCCACTTTGTTTCACCTCGCCAGGATGATTGGGATGATTACCTAGATTTGGCGGAGTTTGCTATCAATGATTCAGTCAGTCCTTCTACGGGCTACACGTCTTTCTATTTGGCGTATGGTCAGAATGTGTCCTCACCTATTGATTTGGCAGATGTGATCGTGCCAGCAGCGCAGATGCGTGCTCAGGAAATGACGGACGCAATTGAGCATGCCAAGGCCAAGCTTCGGGAGTCCCATGAGCGCCAAGCGCGCGCAGCCAACAAGGAGCGACAACACTACCTGTTCCAAGTCGGAGACAAGGTGAAGCTGTCCACAATCAACCTCAATTTACCATCCACGATGAGCAAGAAGCTCGCAGCTCGCTTCATTGGCCCCTTCACGGTGGAGAAGGTCATCAATCCGGTGGCCTACAAGCTGAAGCTTCCTGCTTCTCTCAAGATTCACCCTGTATTCCACATCAGCTTACTCCGGCCATGGAAGGAAGATGCGCAGTTCCCTGACCACAAAGGACACTCTGCACCCGTGCTCGTCTACCCTGATGACGACCAGTGGCTGGTAGACAAGCTCCTTGACAAGCGGCGTGAGCGAGTCGGCCGGCGCTGGATTATCAAGTACTTGGTCCGTTGGCTCAATTGTGGCCCAGAGGATGATTCATGGGAGCCAGCAAGCAACATTGAGCAGAGCTTGATAGATGAGTATGAAGCCTCTCATCATGCGACCCCAGAGCAGGAGGTGGCTACCCGCAGCACACGCAGGCAGGTGCGTCGACGTGGCTGATGGGTAAGCAACGAGGACGTTGCTCCTTGGGGAGGGGGCATGATGTAAGGTTGAAGGAACCGGAAGTTTCTAGAAGGTTCTAGAAGGTTCTGGATGTTTCCAGAAGGTTCCAGATGTTCCAGAAGTTCTAGAAGTCTCCGGAAGGATGTAGATGTTTCCGGAAATAATATGTTCTAGGATTGTCTAGAAGCTTCCTTGGTCCAGAATGTTCCAATTGTAGGCAGTTGAGGAGGCGTTGTAGGTTTTTGCCAAGGCTATAAATAGAGGGGGCCTCTCCTCACTCAACAAGAAGTATTCACTCAAGAAGTCTTTCCATCAGACCTCTCAAGTCCTCGTAGCCTCGTCTATTGTGTGAAGCCTTCCCTTGGTGACTAACTGAGCCTTCTATACAACTACGGCCTACGTCGAATCGCTATAGAAGACCTTAGTTGCCAAAGGACCCGCCGACAAGGCGTGACACAGCCAGAAACCGTGGCCCCTCATAAGTCTGCAGTCACTGGTGCATGTGTGCTCACATGCACACAACTGCTGGCCACATAGCACCACAGCACAGTGACGGTTGTATGCCTGCATGGTCACAACTGTAGCAAGCACACATCAAGGCCAGCCAAGGCCGCTCTTCCAACTGCAGACCTCCGAGAAGCCTTCAAAATACGCATCGCAGCAGCTTCTACAACATGGAACTACACAGCCTCAACCGCAGCATACACGATCTGTTGTCACACCACACGCATGCTAGCAGCAGCAGCAAATCAAGCCTCGCAGGTGCAAGCTGTGCCAGTCTTAGGCACCAGATCCTTGCACTTCCAACGCTTGTACACAGGCCCCCGGTGGCTGCCACCATTTCCACTGGCCATACGTGGCGCCCTGCGACCCACACGTGCACTCGTAACACCAGTGAAGCAAGCACAGTTAGAGGTGCCAGCATTCTTAATCAGCAGGGCAACCTCGCATGCACCACCATAGAACAGCAGCTTAGACTTGCCCTTGCCGCCACCGTTACCACCACCAGTGGTTGTAACGGTTATATCATCATCCATGTCATCCTCGTCATCGGTTACCATGGGGCTGTCATCCACGCCGTCATCATCGTCATCCTGTGACATCTCAGTGGGATCTGGGCCGTAAATTGTAACGGTCTGATCTGGCTCCATTTCATCATCATCTTCAGGTTGAGGTGGCAGTAGTGGCTGGGCTGTGGTGAGGATTGGAGTGTTGGTGGTTGTGATGGGGACAATGGTGGGGTTGATGGGGGCGTTGACGGGTTGAGTGGGCATGGAGATTGGTATTGTTGTTGGCCGCACAACAGGTGTAACGGGTGGTGTAACAGGTGGTGTAACAGGTGGTGTGACCGGGGTTGTTGGCCTCACAGGTGGTGTAACAGGTGGTGTAACGGGTGGTGTAACGGGTGGTGTAACAGATGGCACATCCTCATCATCATCCATTGGCTTCAGCTCAGTGGGATCTTCACCATCTGCAAAAGTAACAGTCTGATCCTCCTCCATCTCTCCTTCAGGAATGGTGGTGGCTAGCATTGTAGGCGCAACTTGCATCAGTGTAGGGGCAAACTGCATTGTCGGGGTGACTTGCATCAGGCGGCGAGCTGCAGCACGGCGACGGGGGCACGTGCCGACTTCGTTTGCGCGCATGTCGAGGCGGATGCTGAAGCCGCCTGCAGGAGTGATGCCAGTCCTGCGGGCACCCTTGATGGAGACTCCGCAGGGGCCTAGGCCACCGTATACGGCACAGGGGTTGTCGCTGGCGAAGGATCCTGTGCAGGCCTCGGTGGGAGAGCACAGTGTCTCGCCTGCAGGGGTTGTTGGTTGGTGGGGGTTTGAGGGAGGGATGGCCGACAGGGCAGCAGCAGCAGCAGCAGGAAGGAGCCAGGGTCAGATGGGGAGAGGTAAATTAGTTGAGCAGCAGATGCATCACAGCAGCAGAGTGCAAACAGTAGTAGCTAGACAGCACCAAGCAGAAGGATGCTAAGAGTCAGGGTTCTAGATTGCTGCGCTGCTGCAGTGGCTGCATGCAAGCGTGCAGCACTATAGCTGCTGCCAGGCAGTACAGGTATGCATCTGACGCAGGTACCATGCGTGTTAATACACCCACACAAGCAGCCGTACTGCAGGTATTGTTGCTTTCTGCACACAGCACGCATTCCTGCAAGCATTGTGCTGCTGCTGCTGCTGCTGCTGTTACCGTGAATGAGTCATTCACCGTGCTGCTGCTGCTGCTTCCACTTCTTTCACCCAAATGTAACCCACCTTCTGCAGCAGTGCAGAACTTGTAGTCTCCGGTTGCCTTGATCTTTGTGATGGCACCAGCAGCGCTGTCATACGTGGCGACGATTTTCATCTGCGCTGCATCGTCGCTGAGGGGTAGGTACGCAATGTCACGTGGCCCGACCCCGTTGACAGGTCTGACGATACCCCTCTGCTCCATTACGTAAGCCCTCCAAGGGTTGGCATCTGCACCGGTTTGAAGGAGCTCCCTCAGAGAGAAGGCAGTAGCTGGGGTGCAGAGGCACACCTGATGTTGGTGAGGGGTTAACAATTGGGATCAGCAGCAGCAGCAGCAGGCAGGCAGGGGCGGCAGATGTGACACACGGTGAGAACAGGGTTATGGACAGAAACGAGTAAAAGCAGACAAATGGGGTGTGTTCGGTGCTAGGCACAGGTGTATTTGCTGATGCTGGAAGCTTGCGTATTGCTACAGCAAGCACTGACAATGTGCATTGCTGCGGGCATTCTGGCAATACAGCAGACGAGACATGAGCAGTGTTGCTGGGTGGTGCGATCCTGCTGCTCCTGAACCAAGCACATGCTGCATGTTTGAACAGTTGCTGACATCTGCAGCACAGTGTAACCCATACACTGCAGTGGCAGCTGCTGTGATTGGTGCTAAGTCTTATGAACATCGCCCGATTGACTCACCAGCAGCAGCAGCGCAGCTGCCAGTAGCTGTACAGAGTGCCTCATTGGGCAGCGATGGCTGAGCAGCTCAGAGTAGCACGGGAAAGCCTGCGAACAGCAGCAGCGATGCAGCAGGCTCAGGTTTGGTGAAAGGCTCTGCGTGACAGCTGCAGTATTGCGGGCAGGACAGAGTGCACAGCTGCTTCATCATGTGCTGCTCGCCGCGCTGATTACGCCTTGCAGCTTCGGTAAAAAAAACGATGAAAACTCCATCGTTATTGTTGGGACTGCATCTGTGGTCAGTCGAGCTGATTTGTGTACTGTCATGCCGGGTGCTGCGACCCGGCGTGTCTACAATGATCAGCATGCATGGCGATGCAGAGCAAACAAGCAAATACTTTTGCTCACCTCTGTTGTTTGACGTTTTAGTTGCTCTGGTAGCTTCCACTAAACGAGTGCACCTGCAGCGAACCGACAGTCCAGCCGCTTAAAACTTGGTTTGCTACCCAGTGGCACAGCCGTGCAAGATCTTTGCAGAAATTAAGACGATTTGTCGCATCTAAATGAACGTGCTTGATATCAGCGCAGCTCACTTGAGCAAATGCCCAAGTTGTCGGCACTGTCAGGGTTGCGTACCGGCGATAGATACGAGTTGACCGGACAGCAGGGCGGATGGACACCGCTGAACCGCTGAATGTAGCTGGTACAACTGTATCGTATCGATTGAAGCGGACAACTGAAGTGATGGATGGCACGTTGTCGGCAGGTTGTCGGGTCCAGGTGGTGTCAAGCCGACAGTTTCAGTGGTTACAAGAGCTTGAGAGACAATAAATAATTACTTGATGAACTCAAAGATCTATATAGACCCGAATGAGGCAGCTCGGCGTCTGGAACAGGAAGTGTCATTTGAAAGCGGGGAAGCCCGGGCCCGTGGAACTTCTGCGACCCTTCTGCCAATCTGGCCATGGCCGGTGATGTCATGCTTGAATTACCACTCAGTGCTCATTACGATCACACGATTGCAGCAACGTCGACGCTGTGCTCGCGCGGTGACACTATGGCTGGCGAACTCACTGACAAAGGCAGCTGATGTGCACAAGACATAGCCCAGCAGGCTCTTCAACAGTGCAGTGCATACCAGCGGTTACACGTAGACCAAGAGGCTACACATCACAGAATTGAACATTTGTACGCACAGAGCTGACAGTAACAGCCATGCCAAGCAGCACTGAAGCCTGGCAGAACCAGCTGCTGCAGCAGGACAAGCAAGTGCCATGTACATGTACCAGCAGATCATACATGCATACTTCTACGACAGGCAACACAAACAGCTAGATACATACCTGCAGCCTCACCCAACCAGCAGCAGCAATGCATGTGTGGCGCAGAATGTGTGCCGCTCCTGCTGAGCACCCCATCAGGCTGCAGCAGTACTGCTCTATGTGCAGCGCAGCAGCTTTCAAGCTGCAATTGCCTGTGACACCTGCAGCAGCAGCAGCAGCAGCAGCATGCGACGCACGTCAAGTCCACAACGTGCATCATAGTGAAAGCCAAGCAGTGCCAAACACAACCACCTCATTCAAATGTGCCTCGTCTCACAGCAGCAGAGTTTCAAAACAGCAACCGCTTGTACAGCATGTGCAGTGCAAGTGCAAAAGTTAACATCACCCAGCATGCAAGCGAGCAAAAAAGCATTGACACTCGACCACCGCAAGCACATGTCACATGCGCACCTGGAGCGTCTTCTGCCACTGGCCGCCAGTTGTTTGATTTGGTTACAAGGGGGGCAAAATCTACTGGCTGGCCGCCAGTTTAGCTGTCCAGGTTGGCCCGCTCACACCGTGCAGCCTGCACTGAGTGACTAAAAGCAGCAGCATGAGGAGCTCTTGATAGCTGTGGCCACCAAGCTGTCACTGCTCTCCCTTGGCACCGCCATTCCTTGCAACGCTGCATCTGGTGCATTGCGCTGCAATGCACGGGTGTCTCTCCCTGCAATCCGTTTCACAACGCTACTGTGCAACGATGCAGAATCTGCAGGCTCTGCCTCAAGCGCTGCTCTCCAGCTGCTTCACTCCTCTCCTGTAGGCAGGCTCGTCCAAAATAGGGTCGGGGAACACCCACTTGTCAGCACCTGCGGCAGCAGCAGCAGCAGCAGGGCAGCAGCGTCAGCTGCGTGCCGCATCGTAGGATCCCTGAGACGCAGCCTGCCAAACATGGGGCTCACTAAAAGTACACACAGTGGATGCTTGCATACACACCAGTTTGACGGCAGATGTGCACCACGCTGGCACATCAGGTGGGACGCTGCACGTGGGATCCACGGCAATCCACACAGGCAGGATACTATCGAAATGGTGTCGCTCTTCAAGTGCCAGCTGTTATGCGTGAGCTTATACCTAGACCAACTGGCACTGGGAGTTACAACTCACCTTCCTCTGTGGCTGCCTCCTTCTGCCGTTTCAGCACCTTCTGCTGCATCTCGGGTGGCAGCTGCGCCAGCAGCAGCGCACGGCGCGTTTCAAGATGGGAGATGCGCGCGGCCTGCCAAGGCAGCAGCACAACCAGCAGCAGCCCGAAAGTCCTTTCTTTTGCTCCCAGTGGGGGTCTGCAGCTAGGCCAGTTATGCACTGTGTGAGCAAGCAGATTGTCAAGGGTTGCATCCTACGTGATTGCATACATGATGCAGCAGATGCAGCAGAGTTTTGCCCGCTCAGTCAACGAATGCTGTGTTGGCCAGCAGGCAGAACCACCATACAGCTAGGGGGCGGGGTTTGCAGCTGAGACTGCTGGTAAAGATGTGTTCGCCTCCCCGGCTAGTGTGGTTGTTGCAAGCTCGCATATTTACCCCAAACACACTAACATGCTGTGTTTCAGTGCTTCGCGCGACGCTATGAACATGTTGCAGCTTCAGAGCCCGTCTCACCACTTTTGTGGGTGCGTCCTTGCCATACAGATGGATGAACCCTGCAAGCATGAAGCAAACACAGTGATGAAGCCTTAACCACAGTGGTGCACTTGGAAGCTTTCATAAGCACTCTGATTGTGACAGGGCGCTGCTGCCATCAATGCAACATTCAAAAAAAGGTGCACACAGGCAACATTCAAAACAAGGTGCACCCAGGCAACATTCAAAACAAGGTGGCAACAGGCAACATTCAAAACAAGGTGCACCCAGGCAACATTCAAAAAAAGGTGCACCCAGGCAACATTCAAAAAAAGGTGCACACAGGCAACATTCAAAAAACAAGGTGCACCCAGGCAACATTCAAAACAAGGCAACACACAGGCAACATTCAAAACAAGGTGCACACAGGCAACATTCAAAACAAGGTGCACCCAGGCAACATTCAAAACAAGGTGCACACAGGCAACATTCAAAACAAGGTGCACACAGGCAACATTCAAAACAAGGTGCAACCAGGCAAAACACCAGCATAATACTGCACCCTTGCATCGAGTAGCACATCCTGGACTGCAGCAGCCTGCCGTTTGCTAGAACGCCAGTCAATCTGCAGCCACATGCACAAGGCCACATCTAACATTGTAGATGATCACCAGAACACACTTTGACACGTCTAAATCTGTTCTTTTTCACTTTTGTTTTGCAGTAAATCAGACATAGAGATGCCATTTCACCCCTGTAGAAGTTAAAGAGTCGTCCATGACGTGAAAGTCACGTTTGACTGTGCATAGAAAATGCTTTGACAAGAACACTAGTCGGCTGCAGGAGGTCACACAATCTCGAGATATCTCACCCCTGTAAATGTTGAAGGAGTTGGCCATGACGTCATCCTCATAATCAGTTAGGTCATCACCAATGTCGATTAGCATCTCATCAAGACGCATGAACGCCAGCAGTGCTTCGTCCAGAGGCTTGTGCAGCAGCCCATGTAGCAGCAGGTGCAGCACCTGCAGTGCAATGCACATACACAAAAGCACGCGACACTGAGCAGTGGTAGGGGTAGAGGTACGCTGTGCATGAGCAACCGTTTTGCGGTCAAAGCAGCTAACGCCACGCTTCAGCAGCAGCACAGATGCACAAAAGCAGGCCAGCAGTGCTTCATCCAGCGGCTTGTGCAGCAGCCCATGCAGCAGCAGGTGCAGCACCTGCACAAAAGGAGATGATGCCCCGCTTCAGTTGTTGCACAGATGCACAACAACAGGCTTGAGCAGCAGCACATGCGGCAACATGTGCAGCAGCAGGTGCAGCACCTGCACAAAGCAGGCAAAGTCCCGCTTCAGTCGCTGCACATGCATGAACGCATGACAAGCAGGCCAGCAGTGATTCGTCCAGCGGCTTGTGCAGCAGCCCAAGCAGCAGCAGGTGCAATACCTGCATAAAGGAGATGACGCACCGCTTCATTCGCTGCACACGCATGAATGCATGAGAAGGAGGCCAGTGCTTTGCCCAGAGGCATGTGCAGCAAGCCATGCAGCAGCAGGTGCAACACCTGCACAAAGCAGGTAACACCGCTCTTCAATCGCTGCACGTGCACGACAAGCAGGCCAGCAATGCTTTGTCCAGCGGCTTGTGCAGCAAGACATGCAGCAGCAGGTGGTGCAGCACCTGCACACAGCTAGCACAAGGCTTCAGCAGCAGCGCAGATGAACAGCAACAGGCTTGTGCAGCAACACATGGCAGGATGAAGCACCCCGGGGCTCACCCTGTAGTCGAAGCTCTTTGGTTTAGGTTTCGCAACCCCAAAGTTACCCCATACTTAATGCGCCTCACTGGCGCACTCCAGGGCTCACCATGTGGTCAAAGCTCTTTGTTTGGGATTTTGATTAGGGTCTGAACCTTGAACCCTGTCATTTCAGCGCCTCACTGGTGTGCATCACAACCCAAGGATCTCACCCGATAGTCAAAGCTCTTGGCCTCGTGGGCTGCCACAACCTCAGCTTGTGTGAGCGTCACTGCATGGCCCGGCTGCGTGCTGGCTAGCTCGCGGCATATGCGGCGCTCCTGCTGCCAGTACTGCTGACCCTGCAGGAAACCAGAGCACGCATGATGATACCATCTCAGCGTGTGCGAGTGCTACATGCTGGCCAGCCGGTGTGCTTGGCATTTGGCCAAGTGGCTGCACATTAGCCGCCCCCTGTGAGCGTGAGAGCTTGCAAAGAGTGTCACTGAACGTCTGCGCGCGTAGGCGGCGCTCCTACTGACAATACTGCTGACCCTGCAGCAAAGCAGAGCACACATGAAGGTACCATCTCAGCTTGTGCGAGTGCTACATGATGGCCAGCTGGTGTGCTTGGTACATGGCTGCATATCTCGCGCTCCTGCTGCCAGTACTGCTGACCCTGCAGCAAATCAGAGCACAACTGAGAATACCAACTCAGCGTGTGCGAGTGCAACATGCTGGCCCGCCGGTGTGCTGGCTAGCTGGCTGCATATGCGGCGCTCCTGCTGCCTGTACTGCTGGCCCTGCAGATGACAGACACAGCTCAGAATTGTGCATAAGACGATCTATGAAGAATATGCTACACCAGTCCTGTTGCACTTGCACATCAGATGTGCATGTTGCAGCACGTGCAACAGGCATTGTTCAAACCATGCTGATACACATACACTTCACGCTACTCTAACTGAACCAAAGGCCTCACCAGTGTCAGCTCTTCCACAACTCGGTCACTCAGCAGCTGCTGCTGCTCCAGCACCTGCAGCAGCACTTCCTGCCCTGCACAGCACAAAACACCCCAGAAGAGCAAAGATTGTGGGCAGTACAAGTCATGGGCGAGTGGATATTGGGGGCGCCAATGAGGTGTCTGCCGTGTTGCCGTTGTCGTTGCTGCTGCTGCTGCTGCTGCTCTATCACCTGCAGCAGTACTTCTTGACCTGCAAGAGAGCACACAACCTACTTCAGCGTGACAACAACGCACAGCTGTAAAGTGCTGATTGGACTTTGTTATGCAGTGCAGCCAGCAGCTCACAACAATGCTCACCTTGAAAGACGTGCTGCTGCTGCTGTTGCTGCTGCTGCTGCTGCTGCTGCTGAGCACCGCCGTCATCTGCTGCTGGGCCTGCTGCTTGCATGTCAGTCACTGCTGCTGCTGCTGCGTCCTGCTGCTGTGCTACCTGCTCGCACAGAGCCTCATTTTCTTCATCCATCTGGTAGATGGTTGCTTCCACAAATAGCAGCACATCCAGGTACTTGAACAGCCCCTGATCGCGTCAAGAACACATTAGCGATGGGCACAATTATACAACAGTGTGTGAGGACGTGATGAGGCAGTGGCAAGGTCAATGGGAAGGGCACTGGCTTGAACCCCACATGTGAACAGCGCTGGCACATGCAGCAAGACTTCTGTGCGACGGTTGTGCTGTGCATGATCCATAGCAGGAAGTGCCCCAGGTGCTACATACATAATCAACCGCGTCACCTGCCTCAGGTGGCCAACCACCATGATTAAACCATAATAATATGCCTCACCTGTGCTACATATAGGCCATGCAGAGGGAAGTATGTGCACGCAAAGTCTTCAATGGTGGTGCGGCAACGCTGCCTGCAGCAGCATACATACACATCTTCTCACTACAGACACGTGAATGACGAGCTAACAACCCAGAGGCAGTAATGCGGCGGATCAAAACTGTTGGGTGGCATATGTATTGAAGAGTTTGCTTACAGAGCCTTGAATGATATGGTCTTCTGCGCAAGTGACATGACGGGTGCTGCTGCTCTAGCTGCACGTGCTGCTAGAACTACTGGATCCTGGCAGCAGAAGCCAGTGAGGATGGTGATACAGGTGAAAGAGCCCGATAACTAATGCCTCATTGATCAACAGCTGCCGGGAAGTGGCTATGAAATCAACAACTTGTCACAAGGGCTTTGCTAGGGTTGAGTCACCTGGGGTGGTCATTGTGCCACTGCCTTACAATGTGGCGAGTGATGAACAAACGATGAGTAAGGTGGCCACCAAAAAGGCGGGTTTCGCGTCTTCCTTTGTTTACCACCGCGCGTCAAGTGTCGACAAACTACATCAGAGCGCTAGTGTCTGCCCGCTGTAGTCACAGATGTCGAACCCACGGCCCAAAAATGTTATGGATGCACTGGATGCGCTTTCCGATGACTCAGACGACTCAGGATCGGAAAGCAGCGAGGAAGAGGAGCAGCAGAAAGCAGCAGAGCAGGCACCAGCTAAAAAGCAGAAGACAGACATCACCATAGGTACAAACCCATGCCATCTGCTTTTATTTGCTTGTATGGCTGTATTTGACGAAGCTTGATGCCATAGGCCACGACTGCATGCTGCACACCTGCACCAGCAGCACCAGCAGGTGCACGCTCCTGCGTGGGCCTGCAGTTGCTGCACTTGCAAAATACATTGCTGCACCCTGGTGTCTTTTGCTTCTTACAATAATAGCTCAAACCTACCTTCAACTGCTGTGCTTGTTGTGTTGCTGTTGCAGAGGACCTGCAAAAGCAGGGCTACACAGGCGGCCTGTCAGTGCTGTACATGAAACCGCCTGATGAGACAGCGTCGGCCAACTGGGCATGGTGAGGCTTGGGGCGACAGCATTGCAGCAGCAGCAGCAGCATGACGGGGCCTGGTAAAGTTCGGATTTTTCGCATCAGGGCAGGTCTGCTTGCACTGCAAGGCGCTGAGCGGCGCTGCAGCAGTGGGATTGTTCTGTTGCTTGTGCAGTGTGAAGCAACTACAGTGTGCCTGTTGCCTTGCTGTGCCGCAGGTTTATTGGCAAGGGTCGTCAGCAGTTCCAGAGGTGGTCTATCTTGCTTCTGGTGCACCTGTTATGCATAACCGCAATGGCGTGGCTGCTGTGCCGCAGGTCTGATGGCAAGGCGCTGAAGGGTCCTGCAGCAGTGCCAGGTGCTTCATCATGTTTAACTAAAACAGTAACTGCAGTATCATGTCTGCTGTGCCGCAGGTCTGATGGCAAGGCACTGAAGGGCAAGGAGGATGCAGAGGAGAGCTACCAGGTGCGCCAGCAGCAGCAGCAGCAGCAAGGATGGTGACCGCAGCAGCAACAGCAGCAGCAGCGGCTGGGAGCGATGTGGCAGCAACAGCTACAGCCCTTTCAGCAGCAGCAGCAGGAGCAAGCGGCTCTAAGCACGAATACAGTCGGCAGCGCCGCGGCAGCAGCAGCGTGACTGACACTGAGCTCAGCAGTGTTGATGTCAGCTTATGAACCTGCAGACAGCAGACATACCTGTTATGCAAAGCTGACAAGTTCACAGCAGCGAGCACCAGCACAGTAGTTTGATGTGTCTGTGCGGCAGCACAGTCCACAGCAGCAGACAGCTGCAAGCAAATGGCGCCAGCACCAGCGCGGAGGGTGTGCAGTCTTGTTTATATGAGTGTGCGCACCTGCTGAGGGCTTAGCTTTGTCGTTGGTGATGAGACGCAGACGCACACACAAAGCAGCCACCACAGCAGCTGGCACCGCAGTTGCAAAGACAATCAGTTCAACCCTGAGGACTGCAAAGCCCTGCTTAGGACCTGCAAAACCCTTCCAGGACCCTTTTCAGGACCTGTCAAACCCTAAACGACCCTTACGACGACCTGCAAACTCTTAGATGCCTGCACGTCTCCCTACTTTGTTGTGCTGCACTCAAAGCAGGAGCGCAAGCGCACACATGAGGCAGCCACCCCCAGCAGCACAACAGCCACTCGTGTGTAATGTATTCATTCTGCTCCTGTCTGCCTCTTGTTGCACGTGTACACGGTACAGGAGCGCAAGCGCACACACGAGGCAGCTACCACAGCAGCAGAGGAGAGTGTGCGGCTGGCGATGAAAGCACAGCAGCACTCCGCACGCAGGAACAATCAGTTGATCCGTTTCCAACCCTGAGGACCTGCAGAATCCTGACACGTCTGCGCTTGTGCCTGTCCCTACTTTGCTGTGCTGTGTTGTACTCAATGCAGGAGCGCAAGCGCACGCACGAGGCAGCCACCACAGCAGCAGAGGAACTACTTGTTTGCAACGCACTCATTCTGCTGCTCTCTGCCTGCTGCTGCACATGTGGTACAGGAGCGCCAGCGCACGCACGAGGCAGCCACCACAGCAGCAGAGGAGAGCGCACGGCTGGCGATGAAAGCGCAGCAGCACTCAGCTCGCTTGCGGGACGAGGCGCGGCAAGAGCGGGAGGCGCTGGCACAGAAGAACAAAAAAGACTCCTTCAGCCAAAAGGTACTGAAGTATACTAGTAATACGCCTTGAGTACGTGCTGCTGCTTGGCTGACTTCTTGTGGACTGCTTTGTGCTGTTGTGTGTTGAATTGGGGAATCTGGGGGAGCCAGTGTGAAAGAACAAAAAAGGTTTCTTCAGCCAAAAGGTAGGTGCTCGAGTAAGACAGTTGCTGTTGATTGTGATGATGGTAATGTTGTCTGATGGTTGCTCAAGCAGGAGTTGCTTGCTCAAACAAATGCAATGGTAGGGACGAATGCGCGATGGTGGCATGCTGCTGCACATATTGGAGTTGCAAGATGGTGTAACAAGGCAAGAGCAGGGACAGCTGGCGCACCAAAAACACCACTCCTTAAAAGTACTATACTATAAGCGTCATCGACCGTGCTGCATGGCTGTCGTGTGTTTTCTGTGGAACGCTCTGGGCTGTTGAGTGTATAAAAAATGTGTGCCAACCTGGGCTTGGCTAGCTTTTTGCAGCTGCCATCTGCTGTGTTCGTGCTGGCACAACATGCGCGCGCCTTCATGCGGCAATCCTGATGCGCGATGTGAGGTGTGTTTTTCCGATGTTTTGCTAGCGCATGTTGCGCAACATGTGCGCGTCCTTGCTGGAGGTACTGCTGCACACTGTGCTGTGAGCCCCCAGTGTACACACACATGTGGCCGGCTTGCTTGAAGCCAGGTGCGCGCTGTGCTGGCTGTTTTTCATCTGCAACTTGAAGTTTATTGAAAACCAGATGCTGGCATGCATACTATGCAGAATCAGTAGCTTCAACACCCGGTCCACGCAGGTCGTTCACATATTGTACATGTTGCGCTGCGCTGTGTCTTATGATCTGCAGGAGAAGCGCAAACGAGATGCGGGCATGCAGAGCAGAGGCAAGAGCACCGTAGAGGAGGAGAAGCGGATAGCGCGGCAATTCGGGGTGTACTCAGGGTTTGATTAGGTACACCACAGGTGCTTTGCAGCTGTTGTAGGGTACCGCCTGTGTGTCACACTTGAGTCAAGCGTTCAGAACGGGCCTCGTGTTTGTGGACAGCAGTTGCGCGGCGCTGTGCGTTGTAATGTGTTTCCTTGCAAGTCTTATACTGAAGCTGCCAGGCCCTGCAATGCTGCACTGCCAGGCTTGACTTCCAGGGACTTCAGGTGACACCGTGAGCTCGCTCTCCTCCGTTCATTTGTATGTAGTCAAGCTTGTTTATGTGGTGAGCTGCTCACAAACGGTTCAGAACCAAGTCGCTTTTTGAATGTGTGCGGGTTCAGGACTTGGTGTGTCGTCACTGACGAGACTGTGGACTGTCACCTGGTGACACGCCAGCTGCTGTTCGCAGTGCTTTGCGCTCCAGCTGTGGCTGACGTGAGACATTACCATCAAGGCTCTGCAGAGCCTGGCTGGCGCCCAGATAGTCATGGCGCTGGTACCCTCATTGACGAGGAACGAGCTGAAGGGCGTCTTGTTTAAGTTATCTACGATTGGTAACATTGATGGTTTCGGGCAGTTTCGCAGCATCATGTGCCGTGCTTGCTCAAGAGACGCTCACGGTAGCAACAGGCTGTCGATGGAGACAGACTTCATCATTGCAGAGGGCTCTACAGAACCCATATTACGGTCTTTGCTTCCAGACGCGGTAGCAGCCGTGAGCCGGGGGCTCAGTCTCGTTACAGACCTGCTAGCCAGCAGCAGCAGCAGTAGCGGAGGAGCTGAGCTGCTCCTGCAAAAGCTGGACGGCGTCAGGTGCATCGTGAAGTGCTGTGAATTCCTCACACTAAGTATCAGCAAGATCATCGTGCAGACACGTGAAGAAAGGCGTGCAGCAGTAGAGCTTGCTGTGCTGACACGCACCTCAGGTGAAAGGGTTGCAGCGCATATCACAGGACGCAGTCGCACATAGCTTGCAGCATGGTGAATGTGAGACGACCCCTTGGCTTAAACACATTTCTTTATGCAATTGCTTGTGAGCAAATGTAAGCCAAGATGGTAACAAGCTGTTGCGGGGCGTCAGGCTTGTGGTTTGCTTGACCTGTGCAGGCTTACTGTCAGCCATAACTGCTGCATGCCCTGTCCTGGAGCGACTCCTGCAAGAGCAGCAGCGGCAGCAGCAGCAGCAGCCCATTCCCGAGCGTGTAGCAGTGTTGTAGCAGTGTTGGCTGATGTTCTAATGAAGCTGTGGGGTGCGCTGATCGTAGCCACAACCGCACGCTGCATAACAGCAGCACTGCAGCTAGCTTGTTCAGCAGCAGCAGCAGCAGCAGCCTCAACGAAACGCTGGGTGCAGTGGCAGCAGTGACCAGCCTGGCAGTAGCTGTGCACCGTGCTGCGCCTGAAACTGGCGACTCGTGGACAGCAGCTATGTTAGCGACTGAGCCGCTGCTGATTACGCTGTTTCAAGAGGTCGCCCAAGGTCGCGTGCTGTGTGACACAGCAGCAGCAGCAGCAGGTAGCAGAGCATCTCAGCAGCTGCAGAACTGGCAGAAGCTGCTGCATTCGCCACAGCTGCTGTGGCTGCTGTGTTTGAATCAAGCGATATACGCACAGCACGTGCTCCATCAGATGCAGAGCCAAGGCGGCGGCAGCAGCAGCAGCAGCCATCAAGCGGTCCCAGCTTACCATGAGCAGATGTTTGCAGCCCTGGGTGTCACCGCAATCAGCGCTCGCGAGCATGCTGCTCACAACCTCCCGGTCACCAGTGATACTGAGTTAGCTGTGCTGCGCACAGCAGTGCTGTCTCATGCCGCCTGGAAGCAGCTTGCCAGGGGGATCGCTCACAGTGATGGCAGCAGCAGCAGCAGCTTTAGCACCATCTGTCTGCAGGATATGCCACGTGAGCAGCTGCTGCTGCTGCAGCCGTGGGTGCTACTGCAGCTGGAGCTGCTGCTGCTGGTAACGCGCGACAGCCTGTGCAAGCAGATGCTGCTGCAGAACACTACGACAATGTACGGCGTCGGCAAGCTGCTGCATTCACACATGGGCAGTAGCGAAGCTACCGCTGAAGTGTTTTGGCGCTCGCTGCTGCAGCCGGTGCTGCAGCTGGCACTGCCACACATGCAGGAGTACATTGGGGGGCTTGCGCGACACGCTGTGACAGCCGCAGCGCCAGGCAGCAGCGCAGAAAGCAGCAGCCTCAGCAGTGAGCAGCAGCGAGAGATGCAGATGCAAGCAGCACTCTGCGTAGTGTTGAGGCGCACTCGTTCGCCTTGCTGCTGGAAGCCGCTGCTTGGTTTGAAGGTGTGTGCAGCGTCCGGGCCCTGCCTGCACGGCTTCTGTTGACAAGCATTACATTAGTTTTTACGGTGGTTGGTGCCTGTTGGTTTCAGCAGGGTGTGCAGCCCATCCTGTAGTGCGTCCCTCTTTTCTCCTTTCTGCCTTTTAGCCATGACGCATGCAGCATGGCTTCTTTTGACAAGCTTTGTTGTTTTCCATGCCACTCCGCTTCCATTACGCGTGCGTGCGTGCTGAGATATATACATCACGCAGGGTGGCAGCTGTTCATCTGTGCTGTGTCTGTGTTCCTTGTTTGCTCATCATCATCATGTTACCCATTAAGCCATAGCATCAACGCCATCGGTTCCTTGTTTGCTGTCTGTTGGTCACACCGCATGCATCAGCTGCTGCTTTGACATCCGCCTGGTCCTTGCATACTAGACTTTCGGACTTATCCTATGCATGCTGTTTCGATTCAGGAGGTGGATACATGCACTCTGCCACATAGCTCTGCCTGGTTTATTTGACTTTTCAACACCATATGATCATAGCTCATACAGATTATATACACTAGCTTTGTTGCAACTGCAGCCAGTCCAGCGCCCACCTGCTCTACCTCTGAGCCTGAAACTTACCCATTGCGCTGTGCTGCCTTGCAACAGGTGACTCTTGTGCACCCGAGCTCTCAGCAGCCTTTGCTGCCCAGCCAGCCACATGTGCAGCAGCATTTGAGGCCGCACTCAGGCACCTGACAACCAACAAGGATTCGCCGCTCTTGCGCGGCTGCGATGCAGTAGCTGCAGCACGCATCACGGCACGCCATGTGGCAGCAGTCATGACTGCGGGCTGCAGCTACTGAGGGCAGCTGGTGTAGCAGCCTGCAGGGTCGCTCTGCTGCTGCTGCTGGGTCTGACAGTGCATTGCCGCAGCTGCTAGCGCTGGCAGTGACGAGCCTCAAGTGCGGCATGTGGGTCAGCAAGTTGACTCCCGCAGCTTTCAGCAGTGCGGGTATGGTGCTGCATGCAGTAGTGGCTCTTTGCACGCAGGTGCTGACAGCGGTGAACCCTAGCTGCGGTTATGAACTTGACATGAACAGCAGACGCGCGATACCTTGCAGCAGCAGTGCAGCAGCCAATTTGGTGCAAGCTGATGCGTCAGTGATTGCGCCATGGGTAGCTGTGGTAGCACGCGCAGCATGTGCTGCTGCAGAGCTACTGCAGCAGGCGCTGCCGCTGCTGCAGCAGCCAGCAGCAGCTGGTCAACTGCACAAACTGATGATGCTATGCTCCAGTTCGCTGGATGTGCTGAGTGTGCACCTACCAGCGGCAGGCCTGCCAGAAAATGTGCAGAATGCAGCACTGACTGATGAGCTTGCGAGGCTCATGATCAGTGGCATAGGAAATAACGGTGCACGACATTCGGCAGCTGCACTGCAGGAGCTGCACGATTTGCGGCAGCAGTACATGCCGCAGCTCGCGAGTCTTGCAGGACAGGTTGCGCAGCTGCCGCTGCGCTGGGCGTGCAACCACCCCGGCTGCGTGGCCCTGGGTAGGTCAGTGAGCTGGCACTGGTGGGGGCAAGGGCTGCGTGTGCAGCGGCTGCAGGAGCGCGCGGTGAGGCGGGGGGGGGTGCTGCAGGGATGTTTGTTCTTGGTCCATGCAAGCAGGGGGGTTGGCAGGCGGCCTAATGATGACAGTTGCTGTTCATGCAAGCATTCCTTCCTGCAAGCATCATCTTGGTTTCTACTGGCATTTGCTGCAGCAGCTTCAAGATGGGGGGCAGGCGTTGCAGGAGCGCGACTGTTTGGCAGAGGGGGCAAGAGCTGCAGACAGCATCATGATGACAGTTGCTGCTCTATGAAAGCGTTGCCCCTACAAACAGCATCCTGGATTCTACAGTGACGGTGTGGTGCACAGCGGCAAGATATGGCGTTGATGCTATGGCTTGATCTGGTTGATCTGGCTAAACCCTAAACCTTAAACCCTTGATGATGATGATGATGATGATGATGATGATGATGATGATGATGATGATGAGCTGCAAGATATGATGTTGATTGCCACTCCAGCTCCATACCCTCTGGCATGACATACATCTAAGATTTGTAATCAAGGCTTGGCGTTGATGTGCTCCTGCTGTTGCTGCCTTTCAGGTACTGCTGCCGCGCCTGCCAGGTGGCGCACTGGAAGAGCCACAAGCGGGTGTGCAGAGCTATCCAGGCAGCAGCAGAAGAAGCAGTAGCATAGGCTCCATCCTGGACTGCAGCTGCTGAGCAGTAGTGGAGATAGCTTGGGATGTCCGTAATAGTTGCAAACATAATGGAGCGGTGCTCCCTCTTTCTTCCGCCCCGGGGGGGCGCGGGGCCGATGGTGTTGATGCTATGGCTTGATCTGGTAATTTGATGATGATGATGATAAGTGTGTGCATATGGTGGTCAATCTCTTGCAGCTGCTGCAGCTGCAGCACACGCTCATTGCTGAACCCAAGATGCTGTTTGCAGGGGCAATGCTTCAAGAGCATGAACAGCAACTGTCATCATAATGCCGTCTGCAACCCCCGCCCCCCTCAAGCCTCTTGCATTGACCAAGAACAGACATCCCCGCACCATTCCATCCCCCCTCACCGCGCGCCGCTGCACACGCAGCCCTTGCCGCCCACCAGTGCCAGCTCACTGGCCGCACCCAGGGCCACGCAGCCGGGGTGGTTGCACGCCCAGCGCAGCGGCAGCTGCGCAACAACCTGTCCTGCAAACACACTCAGTGTGTGAGTAAGGTTGTGTTTGACCACCAGACACATCATACGATGTGGCAGATCTGCTGCATCATCACTGCCAGCAGCTGCTGCTTGTGCTGTGGCTGCCTCATCTGCAAAAGGCATCAAGCTCGCCAGCTCCTGCAGCAGCTCCTGCAGCAGCTGCTGCAGTGCGTATGCTGCCACGTCAGCGTGCAGCAGCTGCTGCTGAAACGCCCGCAGCGTGGCTTCCCATAGCAGCACTGCAGAGGTGATGTGGCCAGGCACTACTGTACTTTCTGTGAATTTCTGCCGCGAGCAGTGCTTTTGAAACACTGCAATGGCAGCGCATACACAACGCGCGAGCATTGCCAGCCAGGCACTGACCACTGCAGGGCTGATGGCTGGCGCTGCTGCTGCTGCTGGCTCTGCAGATGCCGCAGATGCCGTACCACTGGCCAGCTGTGCTGCCGTGCTGCTGCTGCTGCTGCTGCTCCTGCTGCTGCTGAAATCCTGCACCACACGCAGGCACCCCCAGCCTATTTCCACTCGCGCAGAGCAGTTGCGCATCTCTGGCTCTTCTGATGCTTCAAATCTGCGCGGGCAGCACTTGAAGCAGGTCACATGCAGTGACAGCAACCTCACGAGAGGGCCCTGCAGACTCTCCTGCTGCTGCTGCTGCTGCCAGCACGCCTGCAAGGTGCTGCGCAAGGCTGCCAGATCTGCAGTAAATGCTGCTGTTACGATGCCAGCTGCATAGTTCGAGACTTGCGACAGCTGAAAGCTCCTTGCCTGATCACATGCTGCTGCGATCGATGCTGCTGCAGCAGCCGCCGCCTCTGATGTTATAGTACCTGATGCTGCTGCAGCAGCAGCTGCTGCTGCTGCTTCTGCTGAACCCTCGCTTCGATCTGCCGTGGCTGCAGCCCTGAGTGCAGCTTCATAAGGTTCAGCAGATTCAGCTGGCTGAGCATGGAAGGCTGCTGTAAGCTCGCAGGGGCACGCCTCGTCTAGTTCGCCTGCACAGGGGTAAAGACAAAAGCAGGCAGGACAGCAAACAGGGAGGCAGGCAGGCAGGCAGGCAGGCAGGCAGGCAGGCATGTGACACACGGGAAGGCAAGACACTGACAGCATGTGTTGATGCAAGCATGCTACATCTGTCGCTGTGGTAATGCACAAAGTGCTGCGTAGTAGCGCATGCGGATCTAATGCTGAGCCAGAGAATCACACAGTTGCTGAGGAGGCTGCTGGTGAACAACCACAACAACTAGCGGCCTTGCAGGACAGTTTTGAGGTGTTAGCTGTAACACACCGATGCAATGGCAGGCGCTGAAGAGGCTGCTGCTGCTGCTGCTGGCCTTCTGCACTACCAACAGCTTGGTTTAAACCATAACAACCAGCAGCTTTACAAGGCAGTTTGAAACTGTGAAACGCCAATGCAATGGCAGCTATCACAGCCAGAAACCAGCTAAGAGGCAGCTAAGAGGCCCTTCAGCTGCCAGAACCGCACCTCCGCTGGCAAGCTCCAACAGCAGCGCCCTGATCAACCCCTAAAGAGATAAGATATCATCAGGCATGTGCATAGCGGGTGCAACTGCAGCGGAGCTGCTGCTGCTGCCGCTGCCGCTGATTGCTGCGCGTGCTTGCATCTCTGCGGACACTGCTGCTTGCTGTGCTGGTGAATGTGTGGCAGCACCTGCAGCAGCAATGGCTGGCATAACGCCCGCACTGTGGGAGCCCAAGCATGCTGCTGCCTGCTCTTCTGCAGACACTTCAGCAGCTGCAGCATGGAGTTCAGGCTTTGAAGCACAACGAACTTGAAATTCATCGACCAGCAGCAGTAGCTCCACCTGTGGCTGCGACCAAAGCGGCAGCAGCGGCAGCAGAACATCCGGTATCTGCTGCTGCTGCTGCTGCTGCTGCTGCTGCTGCTCTGTATGAAGCGAGGTGCCGCAGGCATCGCTGCTGCTGCTGCTGCTGCTGCCAATCTCATGCCCCTGCTGCTGCAGCAGCAGCAACCTGCGCGACAGAAACCGCGTCACCATCAATGTATCTCCGACTGCTCTCGTTGTGTCCCTCTCTGTCAGCAGCGGCTGCCACACACCGCGCTGCTGCCGTTGGGCTGCTGGCACACCCATTGCTGTCAGCAGCTCCTCATGGTAAGGGTGCACTGCTGCTGCTGCTGCTGCTTGGCTGCTGCCTGCGCCAGCGTTGTTTGACGCGTGCCACAACAGCCCTACAATGGTGGCCTGAGAGGCCAGCAGCAGCTGCAGCACTGCTGGATCAAACAGCACCTGCTTTCAGTGCTGCTGCTGCTGCTGTGGCGCTTTGCTGCTGCCAGACTCTGCTGCTGCTGCTGCTGCTGCTGCTGCTGCTGCAGTGCTGCCTGGCACGGGAATGCGAGCAGGGTCACTGTCAATGTCCTGCATTTCCTTCGAGAGTGCCTGTATCACAACGTCACCGACAGCAAGTGCCCCCTGCCAAGCAACACATCCCCTGGGCACTGCAACCAGCACTGCTGCTGCCAGCCGTGCAGCTGGCTGCACTGCAAGCAGCAGGTCTGTGCTGCCAGAGAGAATGGTCTGCCGTCCGCTGCTGCTCCATATAGTGAAGTCAATGATCTGCTGCCACAGCTTGATGTGGGCAATGGCTAGCTGCAGGACGTCAGGCAAGGCTACACACTGCTGCTGCTGCTGCTGCTGCTGCAAGAGGCGCTCCATGGCAGTGCAACCAGCACTCACCGCTGAGAGCAGGCCTGTAATGGTGCAGTAGGATAGGTCAGGCTTAGTTTTACCAGCAAGAAAACTGAGTTGTGCTTACGACACACAGACAGGAGCACAGGCACACGCAGTGCACGGCAGGTTGCATTGGTGCTCTCCCTGCTGATCGTAGCAAGCACGCAACAGCAAGAGATAGAAATCAAGCGTGATCAAATCTTCGAAAAGGATATAATGCAACTGGCAACATGTGCTGCACGGGGTTACATCATGTGGCCGATGATTGAAGGGCCCCCCTGATGTGCGTGCCAGCACAGCAAGCTCAACGGTCACGTGCCTGGTCTCCCCTGACATGTATCTGTAGCTGCTCATGGCAGCCAGGAGCGAAAGTCAGCATCTGATGATGCAGCTGACAGCTTGTGTGTGCCGCCCTAGCACCTCAATAGCTGCGCTGCTGCTGTTGCTGCTCCTCCTGTTTTTGCTCCTCCTGCTGCTGGCGCTGTCGCTGCTGCTGGCACTGTCGCTGCTCGTGATCCTCACAATGACGGCAATTCCTTGAGCAACAGCCCCTGACAGTGGCCGCAGCATCTTTGCCAGACACGGCAATATCTCAGCACATCCCGGGCCTGCGATGTTGAACTCCACCCTTGGCTTCAGTTGGGTGGTCAGCTCATCAGGGGTTGTAATATACGCACGTTTTAGCTGCGACTCAGCGCGTTTGAAGGCGTTAATATCAGCAGCACCGTTTGAAGGCTTCAGCTGGTCCAGCACTGCGAACAGCGCATCTTGCTGTAGGGGGCGTGCCTTGGCCATCGGAGAATGCTCAGCTCGGAAAGCAGCTGAACGTATTAGAAAAATTCAGCGCCTCTGCTGCATGGTCAGTGGCCGCAATTCCAAAGCGCTTTCAAAGATGTCAAGTAACAGGTCACTATCGAGCTTAAATTAATGCTGATGCACTTGCAGACCTGCATACACAGGTGATCAAATTCATGCCAGCATCAGAACCACCGCGTTTATTCACGATGCAGCACTAGCATGCAGTGCACTGTGAATGCCTGACGCTCACAACCTCCTTTGCCAATTGGCATGCACGCACGCACACAAGCACTGCCACAATAGACCATGTCTCTCTTATTCTTTCACCTAATCCAGCATGAGCCTCACATGCATTGCTGCAGCTGTCACCGCACCGCTGCACAACTGCTGCAAGGCACATGCCGGCACTGCACCCTGCTCAGCGCTTTGGTTCATGCTGCTGCCAGCTGCTGCACTGCTTTGCACCTTCATGAGTCAGCACAGGGCTTCCCATTTAAAAGAAAACACAGCGGCTATGGCCAGGCTGCGCTGCAGCTGTCAGCTGCAGTGCAGCTGCTGCTACTTCCCAGGAAACCTGCACTGCTGCAGCAGCCCTGCAGCACGACGCTGTTGCTGGGGCCTGCTGCACTGCTTTGGCACATGCTGCACTGCCCTGGTGCTTGCTGGACCGTGCTACTGCTGCAGCTGCCAGCTGCTGTTGTGGCCTCCGCCCTGCAGCACGACGCTGCTTTGGCACTTGCTGCACTGCCCTGGTGCTTGCTGCAACCGTGCTGCTGCTGCAGCTGCCAGGTGCTGTTGCAGTCTGTGCCTATGCTGCTGGCAGCTGCTGTTGCAGCCTCTGCTCATGCTGCTGCCAGCTGCTGCACTGCTTCGGCGCTTGCTGCAACCGTGCTGCTGCTGCTGCTGTTGCTGCTAGGCGCTGTTGTGGCCTCCGCCTATGCTGCTGCCGGCTGCTGCTCTGCTTCGGCGCTTGCTGCAACCGTGCTGCTGCTGCTGCTGCAGCTGCCAGCTGCTGTTGCGGCCTCTGTCTATGCTGCTGCCAGCTGCTGCACTGCTGACTCCAGCGGCTTCTTCTTGTAGCCCACCACCTGCTCAACCGCCTCCTTGCCTCCCTGCAGGCAGGCAGCACACATCCAGATGTTATAACACCAGGCATAACACATCCACATGTTACAAATTTTTGAATTGGTCAGATGTGCTGCTTGTAGCCCACCACCTGCTCAACAGCCTCCTTGCCTCCCTGCAGGCAGGCAGCACACATAAAAATAGTTGGACTTACACGATCGAGACCATCAGCTGTGCTGCTTGTAGCCCACCACCTGCTCAACAGCCTCCTTGCCTCCCTGCGGACGAGCATGACACATTCATACAGTAAAGATCATGTAATGTGCACCCCGTGGAGCCCCGCAGACTGGCAGCGCCCGAACACCCGATGGATGCGCTATATTTCCCCCGTAATGCACAGCATCTACAGACACAGCATCCAATGCCATTAAGTTGTGTGAAGCCCGCATAACGGCGCACCTTGTAGAATCTGAGGACCGGCAGGGCCTTCACGTTGAGCTCAGCTGACAGAGTCAACCACCCACTAGCTAGTCAATATCAAAATACACAACGACTAACACCAGTACATACCATGTTACATGTGGCACCCGCAGAGAATGGCGCACCTTGTAGAACCTGAACACCGGCAGGGCCTTCACGTTGAGCTCAGCTGACAGAGTCAACTGCTCAAAGCTACTACAGTTGACGCTATCATACATAGTAACCAAGGTTACTACGTCGCCTGTGACCACGCGCAGATTCAAGATGAAGCCGCACCTTGTAGAACCTGAAGACTGGCAGGGCCTTCACGTTGATCTCAGCTGACAGAGTCAACCGCCCACTAGCTAGTCACCGCTATTCCACACAGCATCTAACACCAGTACATACTCTGTGAACACGAGCAAAATTATGTTGAACCCGCACCTTGTAGAACCTGAACACTGGCAGGGCCTTCACGTTGAGCTCAGCAGACAGCGGCTCCAGCTGCTCCATGCTGGTGTCAAACTTGGCAAACACCTGCAGGCACATGGCGGTCAAATCAAGTTTGACTAAGTTTGACCAAGTTTGACCAAGTTCGACCAGATGTGACAGTTTGACTTTGACCAGCTCTTGCAGGCACACGAGGAGCATGCTTCGAAGCAGTGCATGATGAAGGACAAGAACACCAGTCATCAGGCGCGCACCTCTTGCATGCGTGCACAATATCGCTGCCTGGTTCAGCCTTCCTCCTGCCACCTAATTGACTCCTGTAAGCTGTGGATGCTGCTGCTGTGCACGCAACATGTGGTGCCACTCAACTCACCATGTTAGGGTGCTTCTCTGCTAGCTCGTCCACGAACGGTGCGATCATCCTGCACTTGCCGCACCAGGGGGCCATGAAGTCAACCACCACTGGCCGGTTGCCCTGGATCAGCGCTTCAAAATCGCGCCTGTTGTTGATTGGAGTGAGCTTTGCACCAAACTCCTCCTCTGCTGCAGCCTCCTGCAGAGCCAGACAAGCAGGCAGAACAGCCACAACATGTGGATGATGTACATTATGGTTTGCTGCCAATAGTATGCTGGTTGAGGCTTCTCAAGTAGTTCAGAAGGCAGTCTGGGTCGGCAATATGACACATCCAGCATGTTGTTACACAGCCGCGGTTGCAGGAACAAACGTAGCAGGCACTAGCGAGGATGAATGCTGAATCCTCACCTTGTGTGCCTTCTCAAAGTAGTCCAGGGAGCGCTCTGGATCGGCGATGATGGTCTTGTCCCCGGGCTTCCAGTTGGCAGGGCACACCTGGCAGGCCGCACACACACGCAGCAGCAGCAGCAGCAGGAAGAGCAGGTGACAGAAAGCAAACCGCAGCCACACTAGTAGCATAGTGCTGTAAGTCAGCGATGATGGTCTTGTCCCCAGGCTTCCAGTTGGCAGGGCACACCTGGAAGGCGGCACACGGAGCAGCAGCAGCAGCAGCAGCAGCAGCGATCAGCGTCCGTGACAGGAAGCAAGCCGCAGTTACACTACGAACATGGGAGCGCTCCGGGCGGCGCTGATGGCTTCGTCTCCCCCGGCTTTCAATTGGCAGGGCATACCTACCAGGTGGCACACGAGCAGCAGCAGCAGCAATGGTGACAGGAAGCAAACTAAGATCACACTACCAACATGGCATCTCAACACGTTGTCTGGATTTTCGTCGTCGTCATCATCATGCTGACCATTCAAGCCATAGCATCAGCGCCTTTGGCCCCGCACCCCACTGGAGTAGAAGAACGAGGGAGCATCGCTCCATTTTGCTTGCAACTGTTACGCATATCACACGCTTGCAACAGATACTCAGCATTACCCCTACATACCTCCCGGCATACCCCCTTACCACCTCAGACATCATTGGAAACAAAACGCAACTACTTGATCGATGCATCTGTCAAGCAAACTGACTGCATCCATCAAGTTGTTGCGTTTGGTTTCCCTACAAACGCCGGGGGGGTGTTGATCCGCTGAAATACACACTGGAGAGGACGAACATGTCAACTGCATGCAATGGCAACACATTGCGCAATTTTTATAGCGCCACCAGCAATCTTCTGCAACAGACCGGACGCTGTCTGGCTGATGTTGCAACATGTTCAGGAACAAAGCTGAAGGAGTTGAAAGCAGTTGTTGCTAGCGTCAGGGTGCTACACTACGCGACTGTTCTTGCCTCACCAGTTGGTAGGAGGCGTGGAGGTGCATGAGGTATCCTCATTGTCACGCACACACCCTCCTCCAGCTTCACAGTAATAAGGTTGAGTGTGCACAAACCATGCGTAGCTCATTCATATGTAATTTGGTTTGTTACGTCCTCACCTCTCCACACTTGGCGTGGAACTGAATGGCCTGCACTACTAGACAGGGGCCAGATACGGCCAAACTGCCAACGTTGAGTAAAAAGCAGGGGCCAGATACGGCCAATCTACCGACCTGGAGTCAAAAGCAGGGGCCAGATACGGCCAAACTACCGACATGGAGTCAAAAGCAGGGGCCAGATACGGCCAAACTACCGACATGGAGTCAAAAGCGGGGCCCAGATACGGCCAAACTACCAACGCTGACTCAAAAGCAGGGTCCACGTACTGCCAAACCACCAGCACACTGTCCTCACCTCTCCATACTTGGCGTGGAATTGCATGGCCTGCACCAGTTGACAAGTCAAAAACAGGGGACGGACCTGGTCCACATACTGCCAACCGCCAGCACCATGTGCTCACCTCCCCGTACTTGGCGTGGAACTGGATGGCCTGCACCAGCCTCAGCGTCAAAAGCAGGGGCCAGATGCGGGTTAAACTATTAAACTAACAACTTCGTGTCAAAAGCAGGGTCCACACACGGCCAAACTACCAACCACATATGGCCAAACTACCAACAGACGGCCAAGCTACCAACACATACGGCCAAACCACCAACACACATACGGCCAAACTACCGACTCACCTCCCCGTACTTGGCGTGGAACTGGATGGCCTGCACCAGCCTCAGCGTCTCGTCAACGCTGCGCCCAATCGGCTGCACAGGCAGCAGCAGCAGCGGCAGCGGCAGCAGCAGCAGCGGCAGCGGCGGCGGCAGAAGCAGCAGCAGCGAGCAGGTTGATGATCAGCACATCCGTGTACAGCACATACAACGAGTTTACAGGAACACTGCACTTAGACACATTGTTTGAAGGCCGTCTACCAGTCAAGTTGCTGAATGCTACCGTCGTGGTTGACCTAAAACTGCTGTTTGGTGCATCATACACAGATATGTATATCTGATGACAAAGTGACATGTCACATTGTTACAAAAGTAACACTCACCAGGTCGTTGATGGTGATCTGCTGGATGATGCCCTCAGGGTTGATGATGAACAGGCCACGCAGCGCAATGCCAGCCTTCTCAAGCAGCACACCATAGCGCGCAGCAATCGCCTGTAAGCAGAAGAAAAACGCGGATGTTGGCAGTGTGAGCTTTTTCCGTGTTCACAATGCAGTGTAAGGTTTTGACTGTATTCATAATGTGACACATGGGGAGCGCAAGTCTCTTCATGCAGCACACCATAGCGCGCAGCAATCGCTTGCAGGCATAAGGTAATGCAAGGGTGGTGGCAGTGTGATGTTTTGACCGTCTGTGCAATGCATAAATCAGGAGTGCCAGCCTTCTCAAGCAGCACACTGTAGCGCGCAGCAATTGCCTGCAGACACAAGTAAGTGCGCATGGGGGGGGACGTTGTGATGTGCTGAGCATCTAAGTTTTCGTCGCAAGGACACATGGCGACTGCACCAGCCCTCTCAAGCAGCACATCACAGCAAGCATGCCACAACCATCACAAGTGACGCACCTTTGTGGTGTCTGCCACGATGGGGATCTGCGCTGGCTCAGGTTTGCAAGCAAAAGCCAGAACCCTGCAACGAGCTGACCCTGTGCCGTAATAACAACCATCACATGTATAACCCACTGAATGGGTTTGAGAACTACATGCTGGGCTCACCTTTGTGGTGTCTGCCACGATGGGGATATGTGTGTAGCCGCAACAGCGACAACCATCACAAGTGTAACACAACGTAACACAGCGTATGGCAACGTGTGTGCAGGCTCACCTTTGTTGTGTCTGCTACGATGGGGATCTGCGTGTAGCCCAGCCCACCACGGTTGCGCGGAGTCCTGCAGTGAAACATGACACAGCAAAACAGCAGACGCAGGCAGCAGCAGGATTAGTAGCAGCAGCTGTGGTGCAGTCGTTTGAATGTGTGTAGCCCAGCTGTCCACGGTTGCGAAGTCCTGCATTGAACGTGACACAGCAAAACAGTGGACGCAGCAGCATCAGTCGCGGCAGGTGCGATTGCTTTATAGCTGTCGCATGTCGATGTTGCAAGGTGTCACAGCAATGGAGCATAGCTGGCATCACAGCAGCAGCAGCAGATACAAAAACGGCAGCAGCAGCGGGGGATAATAAAATGGCAGTGAAAGGGGTGGCCTTCACACGCGTTAAAAAGACAGTAGCAATAGCTGCAAGTTTGCTAGCAACAAGCTACAAGCTAAGCACTCAACAGCGACTGCAGAAACTTGCGCTATGCCTGATAACAAGTACATCAGGCCACTCCACAACCACCATTGAACATGGGCCGATTGTCTTTTTCCAAGTCAGTGTATCACATCACACTATGCACACATGAGTACCGCTTCTTTTGCTGTTGCCGCTGCCACTGCTCGTAGTAGGGATGTTTGGCAAACAGGCCCACTACGAGAGGTGACAGTGACAACATCAAAGTTCTTGCAGCAATCCTTGCAGACACCACTACTGAGCAGCGTTGCTCATCACGCACTAGGGCGCTGCTTGGAAGCATAAACGCCGGAGGCTTCCACAGCTGTGATGTGCAGCTACACGGTGGTGTCACCAGCACACACACAGATGCAGGAAGCCATGTGTTCAAATAGCTAAACATTGGAAGCAGCTCAACTAGGCATGTGTTGTCAACACCACCAGGAACCAGTTGTGCATGTTCCTGTGCCAGCAATTTCTGCACTGCTCAAAGCCTCATTCTACCACAACAGCTCATGGTTTACCTGCCCCTATGAATTGAATTGTTCTTTTCCTGTGGGCGTCTTGTTTTGTTGAACATGAGCAATCAAAACTCAGGATCAGCCCAACAGGAATATGCTACATGTCAAGGGTTCTTGCAGCGGGCCCTGCACGGAGCATGTCATGCCCTTGCGCTGAGCCTTCCCACGCAGGAAGGTGATGCAATCGTGCTACTTGATGGTGGTGATTATCGCAGACGCCTTGATCGCAACAAGGCGTCTACGATAATCACCACCATCAAGCAGGGCAAGCGCTTCACCTTCACAGGCAGTTTCTTTTTGCTGGTACAAAAGGCTCGTCGCAAGGGCATAACAGCAGCATGCACATCATCATTTGAACGGCCACCGTTGCAATGCCGCTGCTGGTGAAATGCTGCGCACAAAGCGTCTACGATAATCACCACCATCAAGCAGGGCAAGCGCATCACCTTCACAGGCAGAAATTGCTGGTAGAAAAGGCTCATTGTAAGGGCATGACAGCAGCACATCATTGTTTGGATGGCCGCCGTTGCAATGCTGCTGCTGGTGAATGCTGCGGCTTCCTGCGTGAGAAGGCTGCGCAACCAGGTGTCTAGATAATCACCACCATCAAGCAGGGCAAGCGCATCACCTTCAACGGCAGAAATCGCTGGTAGAAAGGGCCCGTCGCAAGGGCAAGACAGCAGCATGCACATCATCGCTTGAACAGCTGCCGTTGCAGCAATGATGCTGCTGGTTCAATGCTGCTGCTGCCCCTGCCTTATGACCGGTCTGCTGGACCGTGCCGAAGTGTGGTGAGAAGGCTGCACAGCTGTGGTACCAGCACCATCAAGCAGGGCAAGCACATCACCTTGACATGCAGGAATTGTTGGTAGAGAAAGCTCGTCGCAAGGGCATGACAGCAGCACATCATATTTCGCACGGCAGCCATTGCAGTAGGCCCCTACAGCCATGCTGCTCAGTAGCGGCTGGTTCACAGCTGCTGCTTCCCCTGATTATGGCCGGTCTGCCAGATCATGCCACGGTCCGGCATTGCCGCAGTTTGGTGAGAAGGCTGCACAGCTGTGGTACCAGCATTGGATCGAAGGTGAAAAACAAACAAAAGGGCACTTCAGCCAAGCATACGCGCAGTGCGCAGCAACTCAGGTATGTGATATAGCTTAGCAGTGCAGGCTTCCTTCGATGCAGTGCTCCAGTTAACACTCAGGCACTACATTGAAGGCAGCCTGTGATGCAAAGCTATACGCTGACTTAAAGCAAGCATTGCAGCAAGGCTGCTTTGACTCAACATCCGCCCTCATACAATTTCAAATGACAGCAGCAGCAACAGGACAGCGTGGGCGGCAACGTTCCAAGACCGCTACTGTGAAGCCCCACCATAGCATGCATTGCAACACCTGGCATGCTACTGCTGCCGCTGCTGGTGGCCAGGGTGCGATGATTCAGCACACCATGAGCACCAGCAACAACAGCCACAACAGGAAGATCAACGGTCATCAGCTGTGGTGGGTCCTGTGTGCCAAGTGCAAAAGCGGTGTTGGCCATGCTATACATACATCTTTGATGATTTGCACGGCTGCCAATGTCGCTGCTGGTGGTATGCATGTGCTTCGGCAACATGCGCGCTGCTGACAACAGCAACAGCACACATACGCAACAGAAAAACGACACAGCTGAAAGCAATTGCAGCATCATCACCGACCGCTAGCTTCAGCGCATTGGTCTACTGTAATCATGAGTTCGGATGATGTCTTTGACATTGCGCTGTGTCTGCCAGTATCTACGAATGAACAACAAAACGATTGTGCGGTAAGCCACGAGGTGATACAAGCCTTGCCGAGCACATCCTGACAATTGCAGCATGCTGCACAACCAGCTGGTGTTAGCCTGATGCTGTTCCATAGAGCTCTTCCTCACTGGAGACGTTCCCATTCAACAACATCTACAGTGAGGGACAACTCTATGAACCAGCATAAAATAACATAACATCATTCATCATTACCCGTGTTTCTAGCAAGAGCAACCAAACACAAAGAAAAAGCTCCCAAACCACCACAATTCAGCATAACATCACAGCGAGCAGCAAGTCAAACACCTGGCTGCAAGCAACGCATACTATGTAAAGAGCGGCAGCATGACATCACAGCGAGCGAACAGCGATGGGAGCAGGGGAGCAAGGAGCATCTTAGCGCTGCCAGAGACCATCAGCGGGTGCACAATGCGACAAGCGGACGATACCAAGGCAGCTTGACAGCTTCAGTCCAAGCTGTGCGGGACACGCACAATGCAAGCGTCAAAACCACTATATTTGTATTCAAACTGCACTGCATTGTCATCAGCAACAATGGCAAATTGCCAGCCGTTGCAGCGACGCTACTGCGTGGACAGCAGTGCTGCAGAAGCGGACTGTTCGTGCTGAGCAGTAACAGAGAGAGACAGTTGTAGCCGTTGCAGCAGCACACATGTGGCTGGCATGCAAGCTGCAACCAGCAGTATCAGCCATTCTAATAATACGAGGATATAGGTGGAATTTCCAATACGCACACATCATGACAGCTGCTGCATGACAGCTGTCGCTGCTGTGGCACGAGATGTGAGTGCTTAGCACCAATAACAACACCAGCAGCAACAGCAGACATACCGCACATCAAGCTATGGGCTATAACTCCATTACAGAAGCGTACGTGTGGCTGGCCCGCAGACTGCAACCAGCAGTATCTGCTATTTTCTTGGTACAAGAATATAGGTGAACATTCGTGATACGCGCATATCAACCGACACAAGACATCATGACAGCTGCGGCATGACAGCTGCCGCATGACAGCTGTCGCTGCTGGTGGCAAGACATGTGAGTGCTGAACACCTTCAACGCGCCTGCCACCAGCAGTAACAGCAGACATACAGCAAATTTAGCTATGGGCTATATGTCTTTGCAGCTAAGGGAAAGAACTAATACTCTTTGCAGCCAAGAGGTAGCACTCTAATTTGTTTAATCTTTCAAAGTTTTTAAAATGAAATTGATGTTGATATAATCATAACACTCACTTGATCCATGCCAGGTGGCTCCTGTGTCAGTGCTGGCAGCAGTGACCTGGCAGTCGCATGACTTCTGAGATAATAACAACGATAACAACCATGGTAAATGATAAGAATTATCAACATCGATAATAAATCAACATAAAAGATTACACACTTGATCCATGTCAGGTGGCACTCCTCTGTGTCTGTGCTGGCAGCAATGACCTGACAGTCACACAACCTCAGAGATGATAACAACAATAACAATCATATCAGATTCAATGAAAATTAATAATTTCATATAGCATAAACACAAATAGTACCCACTTGATCCATGCCAGGTGGCACTCCTCTGTGTCTGTGCTGGCAGCAATGACCTGACAGTCACACAACCTCTGAGATGATAACAACAATAACAATCATATCAGACTCAATGAAAATTAATAATTTCATATAGCATAAACACAAATAGTACCCACTTGATCCATGTCAGGTGGCACTCCTCTGTGTCTGTGCTGGCAGCAATGACCTGACAGTCACACAACCTCTGAGATGATAACAACAATAACAATCATATCAGACTCAATGAAAATTAATAATTTCATATAGCATAAACACAAATAGTACCCACTTGATCCATGCCAGGTGGCACTCCTCTGTGTCTGTGCTGGCAGCAATGACCTGACAGTCAACAACCTCTGAGATGATAACAACAATAACAATCATATCAGATTCAATGAAAATTAATAATTTCATATAGCATAAACACAAATAGTACCCACTTGATCCATGCCAGGTGGCACTCCTCTGTGTCTGTGCTGGCAGCAATGACCTGACAGTCGATGGCGTCAAACTCCTTGAAGCGGTCAGAGAACGCGATGATCTCTGCAGACAGCAGCAGCAGCAGTAGCAGCAGCAGCAGCAGCAGTTTGCTGTTACATGGTGTGCACAGGGAGCGGATGGCGTCAAACTCCTTGAAGCGGTCAGAGAAGACAATGATCTCTGCAGCCGGCAGCAAGCAGAAAAGGAGGAGTTGCATGGTATGCACATTCAAGATCCATGAAGCAATCAGATAAGCCAATGATCTGTGCAGGCCCAAACAGAGCGGCAATAGCAGCCGCGCTTGGATGTCCTTTTGGTACCGTGAGCGCTGCGTCGTCTGCAGCGCAGTATTCTTGTATGTGCAACAGGTGACACATTGGCTAGACCAGCAGTACAGCTGCCACAGCGGGCAGTACAGCACATGGCTGCACTCGCACATTTGAACATGTATTGTATTGTACTGCTCGCCGGCTGCTGTTTGTTCTTTGCAGTGTGTTGTGTACGATCTTTCTCGTTCATCTTGTGTGCTGCCAGTCCATCATCTAGGTGCTGTTGGCTGTCTGACTGCTTGCTGCACACTTGCCTGTCGGGCAGACGAAAGTGAAGTCCTGCAGCAAGCAAGCAACACAGCAGTCAAGCAAGCAACCAGACATCGTTAGCAGTCATGATGTAGTACAGAGCTGCAGTGCAGCTGGCGTATGTTTGCTAGCAACAGCCTGCAACTATACACACAGATGATTTGCCAGCAGTCTGTGAGCACGTGCGAGGCAAATGGTGTGATGCTGAGCTTTTGCTTGCTCTGCATAGTACACTGCCCTAGTGCTGGCACTGCGGCGCATAGCGTCCTCCAGCAAATTTGCCTCGTGGCAACAGCTGCACACTGATGCTGGCCACATGTCCTGCCAACTGATGCAAAGCTGTTGCACTGCTGCAAAACTGCCAACAGAAGCAAAGCTGTTGCACTGCTGCAAAACTGCCAACTGACGCAAAGCTGTTGCACTGCTGCAAAACTGCCAACTGACGCAAAGCTGTTGCACTGCTGCAAAACTGCCAACTGATGTGCACTGCTGCAAAACTGCCAAGCACTGCTGCCGTTGCACTGGCAACTGATGCAAAGCTGTTGCACTGCTGCAAAACTGCCAAGCACTGCTGCCGTTGCACTGGCAACTGATGCAAAGCTGTTGCACTGCTGCAAAACTGCCAAGCACTGCTGCCGTTGCACTGCCAACTGATGCAAAGCTGTTGCACTGCTGCAAAACTGCCAAGCACTGCTGCCGTTGCACTGCCAACTGTGCTGTGTGATCATGCCATAATGCAAACAGTGTGGGACTGCATGTCGACTGCGCCAGCACCCAATTCTGCAGACAGGCAACCAACCTTGGGGTACCTGCAAGGCAGACAACGCACAGCAGGTGAATGACTATGAGTAAGTAATTTGGAGAAGGCAATGCCAACCTGCAGGTTGATCGCAACAGTTCCTTTAGTCAGTCTCAGCTGCCTCCCTGCTTTGTGGCAACTGCAGTCAGCTGCTGCTGTGCAGGACTAGCCTGTGTTGCACCGGCACATGCGGTCCTCTGCCATAACACCATGAGAAGAACAGCAAAGAAATTGTTGTCTGCCAGCTGTATACCTGTTGAATGCCGTAGTATCTGGCAGCTGATGCACCTGGCATCTGCATATCCCCCAGAGAGGGGCCAAGCCGCTGCTCAAGTACTACAACAGCACACATGACAGTTGCTTGCAGGCACGCACCAGAACAGCACGACGTATTTGCCCCTGTAGTCTGAGAGAGAGATGTTACGGATCTCTCCATCGATAACAGCTGCAGCAGCAGGCAGCAGGGCAGGGTTCTGAGGATCACTGGCTGTTGACAGTACTACTGCTGTTGCTCTCATTTTAGGCCAGATATCAACAGAGATCACGCGCATTGCACCAACATCGCATAAAGCATTCGTTTGATGATATATTTGCGGTCATATAGAGCCAGGCGAGGGCAGCAAGCACGTTTTGCTGCTGACGAGGACTTGAAAGTACCTGGTGCTTCAAAGTCTGGAGCCATCTGGCCCACGAACGCCCTTGGTGGCGGATAGCTAATCTGATCCCATTCTTCATATCCAGCTGCGGACTCGCCCTCTGATGCGAACCCACGAGTGGGTGAGCTCTGCTGCCATAGCTGCGTCGTGCTGCTGCTCAGCACGCTGCTTGCTGTTCTTGATCCAGCAACGGCAAAAGCCCGTTCAGCAGCACCAAACGCGGGGCTGCCGAACAGCTGCCTGGCGCCCAACCGAGCGCTCAGCAGAGCAAGACGCCGCGCCATTGTACCAAACCAAAGCAACAGCTACTGATTGCAAGCGTATCCAGGTCACCAGAAGTTCTTGTGCGTGAGGTGAGCTCCAAGGTCACGCTGAACCCCAAGATGCTTGCCAAGGTTTGACTGGTCATGGCTCATGCACGCTTCCGACCGCTGCACCGTCTTATCTCTGCCGAGAGCAGCAAAACGCCGCGTTCGGCTCCGTATTCCTGCAGCAATTCAGCATTATTGCATCAAGCCCTTCCAGATCACCAGAACACTTGCAGCTGCCAGTAGTGCATTTTGAATTGCCAGATCATCAAGCAGCACAGAATTAGCAGGACATCGCAGCATGCTATCCCTTTCGAGGACCCCTCCCTCTCGCTGTCTTGCCAGCAGGCAGGGCAGGAGTGCAAGGCATGCTGTCAGCAGCACCTCACTGCTGCAGGTGGGTGCAACTGCACATTCGCAGCAGCGCACGCTCAGCAGCTGCAGCAGCAACAACAATATTAGCAGCCAGAGCTGCATTGCTGGCAGGTACAGGTGCAGTCGTACAACGGCATGCAGTGCAGTTTGCTGCTGCGCCAAGCAGCATCCTGAAACCCTGCATCAATCATTGGACAACAGTTGCATGCATGAAGCATCGTGAACCACCTACCTGCAGGATTCATCGTTTCTTTATTACGCCCTGCATTCCCACCCATACTGCACATTAGATTTTCTATAACACCTGCAGGGACAGCGCCCCTGCCCCAGAGCCCGTGCCTGCCTCCCCTCCTAATTCTTGCAACCATCTCTACTAATATCCCGCACCCCTGCTCTCACACTGTTTTTTTCAATCCCTTCTTCCTATCCCTGCAGGGCCAGCGCCGCCGGCTGCGGCCTGTGGCTCCCATTCCTGGTGAGCCTGACAAGGACTTTGGCCGTGCCCCCGAGTCCGGCACAGGGGGCAGAGGGCTGGGCCGCTCCCAGGGCACTGCGCGACCATTGAGCGGAGCTGACAATGCAGGTGAGGCGACTATGTTTGTTGCTTATTGTCATTCAATGTGGGCCGCCATGTGTTGGGCTGGGCCGCTCCCAGGGCACTGCACGAAAATTCAGCAGAGCAGACAATGCAGGTGGGAGAGGGGCTGTTTGTTTGCTGCTTTGTCTCTTTGGCATCTGTTCGTTGTCGTTTGATGTGGTGGGCAGAGCTGCTCCCAGGGCACTGCACGACCACGGAACGGAGCAGACAATGCAGGCAGGGGAGGGGCTGTGTGTTTGCTGCTTTGTCTTGGTGGCATCTTGTCATTGCCTCTCCTTGTGTTGGACTGCACCACTCTCAGAGCATTGCACAGCCGTTGAACGGGGCAGCTGCAGACGATGCCGGTGAGCGAGCGTGTTTTGTCACTGCTGTTTGCGTGGCTTTGGCCTGCCTGTCCAAAGCATGGAAAAAGCAATATCCACTGCTGCTGCACACTGACCTGCACCTCAATGCCCTGCTTTTTTAGCAAAAGCGCGGTCATCAAGGTGCAGGCGAGTTTGCAGTGCTACCAGGAAATGTGATGCCATTCCAAGTGTGTGCTCAACTGCATTGTGAGGGTGTGCTCTGGCCTGATGACAACTGCATTGAGCTGGAAACAGACAATGTATGCAAGTGTTTGGCTCCTGGTGTTGCCGCCGGAATAGGACCTTATTGTTGATCTCCAAGCATACGCAAGAATCACAGCTGCTGCACACTCGCCTGCGCCTTGAAGCCAGCGTGTTTGCTGGTATCAAGGCGCAGGCGTGTGTGCATGTGCTGCTAGCAGATGCGCGGCTATCACGCTCCCTGAGGGAGTGTGAATTGCTGAGTTTGTCGACTGTATCCAAGCATCTACTGTGAATTGCTGCGTTTGTGGCTTGATGCGCATGCCACCCCCAGCAGCATATGCACGTCTGCTGCTTGCAATGCATGCTCACTAGCAACCCCCCCTGCCGCCTTGCTCTGCTGCACTTGTGACACCTCCTGCGGATGTTTGGCTCTGCCCCCATTTCCGGCACCCGCGTACTCTCTCTCTCTCCTGCTGCCAAACTTGGCCCTGCTAATATCTGCTATGCCTTTGTTTGTGATGAGAGCATCCCCTGCCAGGTGGCTTCTCACTCTGACTATCCCACGGTTGCTACCATGGCGTGTTGCTGTGTTTGCTGCACACTTGCATCCCTGCAGGTATCGGCTCTTCCCCCGACTGTGATGAGGGCACCCCCTGCACGTGGTCTCTCAGTCCGTCTTGACCACCGTTCTCACCACTGCCATTGCTCGTTGCTGCCTTTCCTGCAAACTATCATTCCTGCAGACATCGGCTCTGCCCCCGAGTCTGGCACCCGCGCCGATGAGGGCAGCCCCAGCAGCATCACAATTGGTCTCCCGCCTCTGCTGCTGTTGAAGTTGGCCCTGCAGGTATCGGCTCTACCCCTGAAAATGATGAGGGCACCCCCTGAAGGTGGTATCTCACTCTGCCATGATGACGGTCCTCACCATTGCCTGCTGCTGCCTTTGCTTTATACTTTTACCCTCCCTTCTGCAGACATCGGCTCTGCTCCTGAATCTGGCACCCGCGCAGATGAGGGCAGCCCCAGCAGCATCAACAGCACTGACATGGTCACCGAGGGCAGCTGGACTCCTCAGCAGGGCTCTGGCCACGAGGTGCGCTCCTCAACTGGAGGTGCCTCTTCCTCCCTGGTGAGCGTTGTTTGGCTGTTTGGCCGGCCTTTGTTTGGGTTCGTTTGGCCGTTTTCTGACCTGCTTTGACCTATGTCACCTGCGCTGCTGTGCTTTTTGGTGTGTTGTTGGCAGCCCCAGCAGCATCAACAGCGCTGACACGGTCACCGAGGGCAGCTGCACTCCTCAGCAGAGCTCTGGCTCTGGCCAGGACGTGCGCTCCCCAACTGGGGCCTCCTCTTCCTCCTTGGTGAGTGCTGCTTTTAGTCGCATTCAGGACCTGAACTTCAGGTGTCCTGATGTGTTTGGCTGACTTTGTCGTGTTTGGACGCTGGACACCTCAGCTGGCTGACATGGTCACAGAGGGCAGCTGCACACCCATCAGGGCTCCGGCTCCTTTTCCTCCTTGTTGAGTGCTTTTTTCGCTCAGCTTCTTGGGCTTGTTTGACCTTTCTCACCTGTTTGTGGTTGTGTGGACACCCCAGCAGGGCTCTGGCTCTGGCCAGGATGTGCGCTCCCCAATTGGAAACTCATCTTCCTCCTTGGTGAGCGTCTTTTGACCAACATGTTTGTGGCTGCATGTCTGACCCGCTGCATGATGTTCCGCTTCGTGATTGCTACTCTGTGTTCTGACGCCTGGCCATGCAGCTGCAGCAGCAGCTCCCCACCCTCTGCAATTTCCATAGCGCTAACATTATGCATGTGTTCTTGAAGTTCAAGAACACGCTGCATGATGTTAGCGCTATTGAAATTGCTTACTGGAGATGATCTTTGCGACCCTCGGCAGAATGTCAAGAACACGCTGCACAAGATTACCCAACTCTATCATGCCTCCTGCCCTGGACGCAGAACAAGCATGCCCAAACGTTTTGCCCATATTGGCCTTTTTCGACTTTTTCAAAACTTACCTGCGCTGCTGTGTCTTGTTAGCATTGTCAAGCATATTGGTGCATTGGGTACGGCTTTGGCAATACATCAGTAAGCCCCGGGCCGGTTGTGCCATGCAAATGCATTGCACTGCCACTGCTGCTCCCGCTGTTCCCTGAAGTCTTATCTCAGGCGGCGTCCTCGTGAAGCAATTGCGCGTAACTATCATGTTGATCGTGCTACTAGAGAACAGTCGTTCGCAATTCACAACTTCAACCAGTTTCACAGCATGTTGCTAGGCTGGCAGACTCGAGCACATGTTCTGGCACCCACGCCAGCATAGCATCCTCATTCCTCCTGCAAATGCTCACCCATATTTGCTGCTGCTGCTGTTGCTGCTGCTGCTGCTGCTTCTGCTGCTGCTTCTGCTTTTCTCACCCACCTCTCTGCCTGCAGACGGGCACTAGTACTAGTACTGCCGTACTGCTGTACTAGTACTAGTACTGCAGTACTGCCGCAGGTGGCCCCCAGGAGGTGTCACTGCTCGGCATCTGTAAAGCATCTGCCACAGCACAGTACTGACCATCACATGTGCTGCTGCTGCTTCCCCCTGCAGACGGGCACTGCACCTGGTGGCCCCCAGGAGGTGTCAGCAGGCTGGGAGGTGCCCTCCTCCGACACTGACCTGGCACTGGACCCAGCAGAGGGCAAAAAGTACACGCAGCGCGAGACCCAGGGTTCGAACCCTGTACCTCAGTCTTCGGGATCGTCACAGGGCCAGGGGAGGGATGTGTCTGATATGAAGATGGGTGGGCAGGGTGGCGGTGGCAGCAGCAACACCCGCAGCAGCACCGGTGGCGGCTCTCTGGTGAGCGTTTGATAGGGCTGTTGCATTGGTATAGTTGTATCATTGTTTTTGGGTGTGTAGTTGCTCCCGGCTGGCTTGCGCATTGCAGTGGAGGCATGCTACGAGTTGTTACTTGGCGGGAGCATAGATGCATCTGACAAGCAGATGGGTGGGCAGGGCAGTGGCGGCAGCGGCAGCAGCACCCGCAGCAGCACCGGTGGCGGCTCTCTGGTGAGCATGTGATAGGCTGTTGCATTGGCATAGTTGTTTTTTGTGTGTGGTTGCTGCCTGGCAGCGTGCGGATGACAGTGTTGGGGATGACATGGGTTGTTACTTGGTCAGGGAAGGGATGTGTCTGACATGCAACTGGGCGGCAGGGCAGTGGCGGCAGCAGCAGGACCCGCAGCAGCACTGGTGGTGGCTCTCTGGTGAGCGTGTGACCTGTTGCATTGGTATAGTGGCTTTTTCCCCGGGGGGGTCGTTGCTGCCTTCCGGCCTGCGCATTGCATTGTCAGCATGATATGGGTCGTCACAAGGCGAGGGCATAGGTGTGTCTGACATGCACCACATGCCTCCTGTAGCTCCTAGCATGAGCAGCAGAATGTGTTGCTGTTTGCCTATGTAGCATTTGCAGCGTGCTTCGAGCCTCCTAGTTGGCTGCTCTGCCGCTACACTTGTGAGGGCGTGGCAGGCTTGATATCGAAGTACTACGACACAACACTGCCACGCCTTCAAGAGGGTTGCGGCGTGCCCTAATAGAGTTGCGGCGTGCGCTGATTGTCATTGTGTTTGTTGGCTCCTGTCCTGTTCACTACTCGGCATGCTTTGTGCTTGATGAGGTGCTGCTTGTCTGCTAACAGCGTGTGCAGCTGCACAACATCTGGCTGCTTTGTTTTTGCAGCATTTGCCGCGTGCTTGAAGAGCCCTGGTTGGCTGCTCTGCCCCTACATCTGTGAGAGCGTGACATTGTGTTGTGACGTATCCCTGCTGTTAATACTGGCGCGCCTGTTGGTTTCATGTCCTGCTCACTGCTGGACATTCAGGGTGAGTGATGAGGTGCCTCATCAGGCGCTACGATAACGAGCAGTGAACAGAATGGAAATGTTCTTGCCAAATCAAATGGTGAGGCATGGGGCTGGTACTTGAGGGCATATGATCTGTGTCATAATTTTGTAACAGCTGCTGATGGATGTGTGTATCAGCAGCACAGCACACGTGGCTATGTCATGTGTGGCTGTTATGTCCGTGCAGCTTTTGCAGCATGCTCGAACAGTCCCGGTTAGCAGCGGCATCTCTACACTTGTAAGGGCGTGGCAGCCTTAGCATCCAAGCACTAGGACGCAACACTGCCACGCCCTCACAAGTGTTGCCGCGTCAAACTATGGACGCACTCTTAGTGTTTCGCCATGCTATGATTTTCTAGTGCGCCTGTTGGTTCCTGTCCTGCTCACTGCTCGACATTCATGGCGCTTGGTGGCATCCCTAGGTGCTGTTTGTCTGCGAAGAGTGTCTGCAGCTTCACAAATCTGTGAAGCATCTGCCATAGCACAGTACTGACAATCACATGTGCTGCTGCTGCTGCTGCTGGTGCTCCTTGCAGACGGGCACTGCCGCTGGTGGCCCCCAGGAGGTGTCAGCAGGCTGGGAGGTGCCCTCCTCCGACACTGACCCCGCACTGGACCCAGCAGAGGGCAAAAAGTACACGCAGCGCGAGACCCAGGGTTCGACCCCTGTACCTTCCGGAGGATCTGGATCCTCATCCCAGTCGATGAGTCAGCAGAGCTCAGGGTCTGGTCAAACCGGTCAAACTGGTCAAACTCAGGGCAGGGATGAGTCAGACAGGCAGATGGGAGGAGAGGGCAGCGGAGGTGGCAAAGACACGCGCACACATCCAGTGGCACGCACTGCTGCAACCGCCATTGGCAGCGCTGCAGGTGAGGACCAGCTGCAAGGAGTGAATTTGCAATCAAGGTTAAGGTTGAAGCTGTTATTTGGGTCGTTGAGGATGGTATGTGTGTTCACGCTGCAGGAATTGCCCTGCATCAAAGATGTCTTTTGCACTTGTGAACACTTGTGCATGGTCAGTTTGTCCGTTTATCCCATGCGAGTTCATGCAGTGTTTGATGTGCCTACAACTTAATGTCTACCTTCAGCACCTTCACCATCATCACCACACTCTCTTTTCATGATTAGAACGTCATGAACAGTCAATCTACGTCGCATATGCTGCCACCGTGGCTTCCCGAAGGCCATGCCGTGTGCAGTGCGTTCAGCCTTGCAATGGGTGCAGCACACACTGCACGTCTCCCGGAAGCAGCGACACACATCATGTAGAGGGGCGGCTCCCTTGCATCTCATGGCTTCTGCATCATCTCATCCATTGTGTTGTCTTTATGTTGATGTCGCTTAGGTACTTCAATGTGGGTGATTTACCTAGGAGAGACCAATGTATAGACAACACAATCAATGCGATGGCTCCAATGGAGCCATCAACGTAGAAACGACAGATTGCATGAAGTGACTAGATCTGAATCATTCACACCTGCTGCTTGTTTTCTTGCATGTAACATCTGCTGCTTTTTCCTGCAGGCACCATCCTGGGGGCCGTGGGTGGCCCTGTTGGTGCTGCTGCTGTGTTCACCTGCGGTATTGACACCAATGTAACTAGGCTCAACTCATGCACAACTGCCGCTCGGTTTCTGCTGGCACCATTATGGGTGCTGTGGGTGGCCCTGTTGGTGCCGCTGCTGCTGTTGTCACCAGCGGCATCGGCGCACAGTGTGACTAAGCCTGACCCGTTCACAACCTCTTCTGCCTTCTCCTGCAGGTACCATCCTGGGTGCTGTGGGTGGCCCTGTTGGTGCTGCTGCTGGTGCAGCACTGGGCGGAGGTGCCGCAAGGCGCATTGCTGATGCCTTTGGTGGAGACAAGGGCCAGGCAGAGGTGTATGACCAGGTAATTCAAGTTTGAAATCTGTTACTTTTGTGTTACTTGGGCATTCGAACCTGGCTGTCAAGGCTGATGCTCTTGCCTGCATGCAACGTCGCATTGCTGATGCCTTTGGTGGAGACAAGGGCCAGGCAGAGGTGCATGACCAGGTACTTAAATGTGTTACTTTTTATGTTGCTTGGGTATCTGAAATTGGCTGTCAGGGCTGATGCTTTTGCCTGCACTCTAGGTGAATGGCTGATACATTTGGTGGAGACAAAGGCCAGGCAGCCCAGGTACGTCAAATTTTGAAGTGTGTTACATTTTGTGTTTCTTGGGCATTTGAACCTGGTTGTCAAGGCTAATGCTCTTGCCTGCACTCAAGGCGCATCGCTGATGCCGTTGGTGGAGGGCCAGGCAGAGGTGTACGGCCAGGTATGTGGAATTTGAAATGTGTTACTTTTGTGTTACTTGGGTATTTGAACCTGGCTGCTGAGGCGCATGCTTTTGCCTGTACTGAGTGCTTGCTGCAAAGCCTGTGCCAGGTGCAATTGCTGACAAGGTGGCAGAGGCGTCCAAAGATGCTCGCACTGCGGCTGCTTCTGTCAAAACTAGCATCAAACAGAAGTAGTACGTGCGTTCATCCAATCATTCATTTGCGCCTTTTTTGCTGCTGCGCAGGGTGCTGAGCCTGAGCAGGTGGCGGAGGAGCTGATGGGGGACCTGCATGCAGACTAGCACATACGTTGGTGCTTCGGTGATCAGGGCAGCTACTGCGTATTATAATGTTGCGCCTGTTTGCTGCTGTGCAGGGTGCTGAGCCTGAGCAGGGCGCTGCTGTTCTGGGTGCTCATTCGTTGACCCAACCATTCATTCAAAAGACGCATCTAACCATTTGTTTATTCATTCGTCTGCTGTGCAGGGTGCTGAGCCTGAGCAGGTGGCAGAGGAGCTGATGGGGGCGCGCGCTGCTGTGGAGGAGCGCCTGGAGAGAGCAAAGGTGAGGGGCTGCTGCTGCTGCTGCTGTTACAAGTTTCAAGTGCTGCGCAACAGAAGCAGGGCTTTGGCCTGCATGAGCCTATGCTCCTTTATGCGTGAACTAGAGAGTAACAGGGCCCGAGAGTTCTCTAGCTAGAGCTGCTGCTGCTGCTGCTGGTGTCAAAACAGAGCTGTGCCCGGGTGTGTGCTCAGTGGCTGCTTGTCGCAATTTTTGCAAACAACACTCTTCATGTTTAGGGCAGCTGTGCTCGCTGCTGTGGCGGAGCGACTGGAGGGGGCAAAGGTGAGGTGCTGCTGCTGCTGGTGGTGGCTCAAAAACAAGAAGGACTGTGCCTGGGTGGCTGCTCAGTGGCTGCTTGTCGCACTCCTCGCAAACAGCACTCCTCATGCTTGGGGCAGCTGTGCTCGCTGGTTTGCAAGCAGTTTGTAGCTCAGAAGGCAAAGCACTGTTGTTTTGCTTGTGGTGTGTAGCTTCTTGTCAATCAGGCTGACAAGCAGCAACTCACCACAAGCAAAACAACAAGCTTTGGCATAGCAGCAACAGCCTGCATGCGGCTTACTGCTGTGCAGCCTTGTGGTTCTGCTGCTGATGTCACACTGTTGGGTTATCACTCCTGGTTGAGTGGAGCATGTACTTCATGTATTGTAATGCATTGGCAGATGACAGCCGGCAAAGCCTGCGTATCGTCCTGATCAAGTTAAACTGCTGCTGTCACTTATAATGTTAGAGTTGTTGTTAGAGTGTGGTGTGGTGTGCTGTGTTGAGGAGTGCAACCTGGACGGGGTGCTCCTATGCACAGCACACCACACTCCACCGACAATGCTTGTCAGGGACAGTGCTTGGAGAATGCTGGTGACCTGCCAATATCTTTGTTCAACTGCCTTGCGGTTGGTCGTTTGTTCTTGTACCTGGTTGTTTGCTCATTAGCTGCTTGTCGCACTATTCGCAAAGAGCGTTCTTCATGTGTGGGCAGCTGTGCTTGCTGGTTTGCAAGCTGTTTGTTGCTCAGAGGGCGAAGCACTGTTTTGCTTGTGGCTAGTTTTGCGTTGTTGATGACAAGCAACAACTGACCACAAGCAAGACAGTGCTTCCTACTATGACATAGCAGCAGCGGCATGCTGCTGTGCAGCCTTATGGTACTGCTGCTGACATCATGCCATTGGGGTCATTACTCATTTTGAGTGGAGCATGTATTGTAATGTAGCGTAATGCATTGGCAGATGACAGCCGGAAAAGCCTGCGTATCATCCTGGACAACCTGCACTGCTGCTGTCATTTACATTTACACGATGTCTGCTTTGTTGGTGGAGTGTGGCGTGCTATGCATAGCAGCAGGATGCTGTTTCTCAGCTTTGCCCCCCCCCCCGCTGCTGTTACTCAAAATACATTGTAAATGTCGGGGGAGTGTGGCGTGCTGTGCACAAACATGTCCGGCAGAGGAGGTGCTCCTGTGCATAGCACACCACACACCACCGACAAAGCTTGGACCGCGCTTGGCTTGAAAGCTGGTTAGAGAGAGTTTTAGATGCTGCTCAACTGCCTTGCTGTTCGGTTCAAGTTTGACCGCACATTGGAAGGCACAGAGGACGCCAACTGTGGCAGATATGCCACCTGCTGTTGCTCTGTCATCAGCAAAACAACTACAACCACACCTGCTCCTTCTCTCTCACTCTCTTTCTCTCACTCTTTCTCTCCCCCAACATCATCCAAACCTTCACCATCACTCCTGCTGCGTTCTGTATCTCTAGCAGGAGGCTGTTCAGGAGAAGTTTGACCGCGCATCAGACCGCACAGAAGATGCCACATGAGGCACTGTGCCACATGCTGCTGCTCTGTCATCATCAACAGCCCCCTTTTACTCTCGTGTCGCAATCTTTGCAAAAAAATCTGTTTGTCTTGCAGGATGCTGTTCAGGAGAAGTTTGACCGCGCATCAGACCGCACAGAAGATGCCACCCAGGACGCCAAGCAGCAGATGAACAAGCAGCAGGGCCGCGCAAGCGATGACCAAAGCGACCTGCAGGGCGGCATTGGCAGCCGTGTGCAGTTTGCTGGGGAGGGCAGCGGCAGGGGTGACACTGGAGGCAGCAGCAGCGGCAGTGAGCATGAGCATGGCAAGGGGCTGGGCGGCGCCATTGCGGTGCGTGCATACTGTTGGTGTGGTTATGCTGTAGCGCTTTGTAGTGTTGTGTGTTTTGCGTCGTTCTGTTGTTCGAGGGCGTGCAGTGACAATGATTTTGTTGTTTGAAAGGCGGCATGTGCAGCCGTGTGCAGTTTGCTGGGGAGGACAGCAGCAGGGGTGACACTGGCGGCAGCAGCAGCGGCTGTGAGCACGAGCATGGCAAGAGGCTGGGAGGCGCTATTGCGGTATGTGCATCATGCTGATGTGGTTATGCTGTAGCGCGTGAAGTGTTGTGTCTTGTGCGCGGTTCTGTTGTTTGTAGGTGTGCTGTGACAACGAATTCGGTTTTGTAAAATGGAACTTCCATTTTACAAAACACCTTGGAAGGTGTTGGCAGCCGTGTGCAGTTTGCTGGGCAGGGCAGCGGCAGGGGTGACACTGGAGGCGGCAGCAGCAGCGGCCGTGAGCACGAGCATGGCAAGGGGCTGGGAGGCGCCATTGCGGTACGTGCGTCATGTTGGTGTGTTTATGCTGTAGCGCTTTGAAGTGCTGTGTGTTTTGTGTGGTTCTGTTACTTCATGGTGTGTAGAGGCAACAAACTGGGTTCTCACAGGGAAGGCATTGGGAGAAAATGATACTGGCGGCAGCAGCAGGGACAGCAGCCATTGCATGGCATGGGGCTGGGCGGCGCCACTGCGGTACGTGCATCGTGTTGATCTGGATATGCTGTAGCGCTTTGTAGTGTTGTGTGTTTTGCCTAGTTGTGTTGTCTGAAAGCTTGCTGTGACAACGAGTGTGTTGGTTTAAGGGGCGGGATTGGCTGCTTTGTGCAGTTTGCTGGGGAGGGCAGCAGCAGGGGTAACACTGGCGGCAGCAGCAGCGGGCGTGAGCACGAGCTTGGCAAGGGGCTGGGCGGCGCCATTGCGGTACGTGCGTCATGTCTGTTAGTGTATGCTGTAGCGCTTTGTAGTGTTGTGTGTTTTGCGTCGTTCTGTTGTTCGAGGGCGTGCAGAGACAAGGATTCCGTCTGTTGGAAGGGCGGCGTAGGCAGCCGTGTGCAGGTTGCTGGGGAGGGCAGCAGCAGGGATGACACTGGAGGCAGCTGCAGCGGCCGTGAGCACGAGCATGGCAAGAGACTGGGAGGCGCCATTGTGGTACGTGCGTCATGGCTGCTGATGCTTTGCTGTAGCGCTTTGAAGTGTCGTATGGGTTGTGCGTAGTTGTGTTGTTCAAAGGCGTGCAGAGAAAAATCAGGCGGGGTTATGTACAACAAAAGGCGTTTGCAGCTGTGTGCAGTTTGCTGGGGAGGGCAGCGGCAGGGGTGACACTGGAGGCAGCATCAGCGGCAGTGAGCATGAGCATGGCAAGGGGCTGGGAGGCACCATCGCGGTACGTGCATATCAGGTTTTATGCTGGAGCGCTGTATGGTACTATACTAGTGTTGAGGGTAGTGCGTAGTTTGGTTGTTTGAAGGCGTGCAGAGACAACAAACGGGCTGTGTGCAGTTTGTGGGAGAAAACTGTTGACATCGTTAACAAGGACAGCGGCAGGGATGGCACTTGCAACAGCAGCGGCCGCGAGCACGAGCATTGGCAAGGGGCTGGGAGGCGCCATTGCGGTACGTGCATATCAGGTTTTATGCTGGAGCGCTGTATGGTACTATACTAGTGTTGCGTGTTCTGCGTGGTTCTGTTGTTTGGAAGGCGTACAGAGACAACAATTTCGTTTGTTGGAAGGGCGGCGTTGGTAGTCGTGTGCAGGTATCTGGCGAGGACAGCAGTAAGGGGATATGTGTGACAGCAGCAGCAGCGGTCGTGAGCACTAGCATGGCAAGGGGCTGGGAGGCGCCATTGCGGTACGTGTGTGGTGTTGATATATGGTTGGGCGGCGCCATTGCGGTACGTGCATATGAGGTTTAATGCTGGAGCGTTGTGTGGTACTATACTAGTGTTGTGTGTAGCGCGTAGTTTGGTTGTTTGAAGGCGTGCAGAGACAACAAACGGGCCGTGTGCAGTTTGCGGGAGAGAACTGTTGACACACTTAACAAGGACCGCGGCAGGGATGGCACTGGCGGCAGCAGCAGCGGCTGTGAGCACGAGCATTGGCAAGAGGCTGGGCGCCATTGCGGTACGTTCGGCAAGTTCAATGTATGCGCTTTGTAGTACCACGCTAGTGTTGTGTGTAGTGCGTAGTTTTCTTGAAGGTGTGCAGAGGTTCACATTGCACGGGCTTTTTGGAGGGAAGTTTGCTGGGGAGGACTGCGACAGGATGCCGCCAGCTGCGTCGCTGTCGCCGCTGCATGTCAAACAAGAAACGCCACTCATTATCTGTCCTGCTGCCGCTGCTGCTGCTGCACTGCTGCTGCTTGCAGCACGCCGCCCAGACAGCAGCAGGGAAGATGGGCGCTGCTGCTGATGCCGTGACTGGCCACGCACAGTTCCCAGAATTCCCCCCAGAAGAGGGCAAGATGAGCACCATGCACCCAAAGGAGGCTGCTGCGGTGAGCAGAACGATTTCAGGCTTACATTGAAACACATATTTTGAAAGTAGGCAAGCAATTCCCACTCGAGGAGGGCAAGATGAGCACCATGCACCCAAAGGAGGGTGCTGCTGTGAGCACTTTCTATGAAATCGCAAGGCCCTTTGCATTGCGCTTTCTTATTATTCTTCTGCTTCTCTGAAATCGCAAGGCCCTTTGCATTGCGCTTTCTGGTTATTCTCCTGCTTCTCGGAAATCGCAAGGCCCTTTGCATTGCGCTTTCTGGTTGTTTTTCTGCTTCACGCCATGTGTTTGACCGTGCTGCTCCCAGCTATTGTTGAAGTCAAGGCGGCTGCTGCGGTGAGCAACACGCAAGGTTGGCCTGTGCTTCATGGTCACTTTGCTGAATTACGCCGTGTGTAGTTGCTCGCACTACTCCCAGCTATCTTTCAAGTCAGAAGGGGCTGCTGCCGTCAGGATCGGCGATGGTTTTTTGCACCCAGCTGTGCTGTTGACTAGCTAGCATGCTTAAAATAAGAGGTCCGACTAGATCAGAAGCACTGCAGCCAGGACATCACGCACCACGCGTCGTCATGCGTACATTGCGCTTACACCCTTGAAGCGCTCAGCATGTATTATCAGTGCTCGCGCTTGTCATGGCAGACCTGTTTGCCTCTATCCAGGAGCCATGCTGGTTCTGGGGTTGTCCACCAGGTCTGCCACAACAATGCCTGCAAGTGCTGCCCCTTCAAGCAACATGAGCTTGAAGTGGCGTGCTGCTGTTGCACCCATCCGTGCAGTGGATGCCAGCATTCTGACAGTTGTCTGCTGCAAGATATTGCCACGACAGCAATAGCATGCTGCCAGCTATCATTTAGGCAAGACTGCTGCTGTTGTAAGCAAGTGGCAGTGGGTTTTTGCACCGGGTTATGCTGGGAACTGTATTGCATGCTGGAGCCTCCAGCTGGCAGCTCCAATCAAGTCACAAGCGCAGCCAGGACGCGCGTGTAGTTATTCAAGCATTGTGTTGCTTTCAAAGCTTCAGTGGAGCCCTAGCACTGTTGAAGCGCTCAAATCGTATTGCAGTGCTCGCACTTGTGATGGCAGATCTGTCGTCAGCGTGGCAGAGGTTATGTGTGACCTTTCCTGCCTTGACAGCAGGTCTGCCACAACAACTGCCTGCATGCGCTGTCCCTTCAAGCAACATGAGCTTGCAGTGGTGTGCTGTTGTTGCACCGATCATGTGCAGTGGCTGCAAGCATATTAATAGTTGTCATCCACAAGAAGTTGCCACGACAATGGCGTATGTGCTGTAGCTGCTGTTGTGACAGGGTAAGCACAGCTTCCAAGACGATAACCGACTGCCATCCTGCCATGCTATTCCTGCACACATCCCTCATCTCTGTTGTTGCACTAAAGCCCCAGCTCCCAGCTATCGTTGAGTCAAAGAATGCTGCTGCCATAAGCCAACGGCAGTGGTTTTATTGGATCCAGGATGCGCTGCTGACTGGGTTGCATGCTGGAGGTAGCTTTGACCAGAGCTTTGACAAGATCAACAGCAGCGCAGCCAGGACGTCACGCGATACACGTTGTCACGCAGGCATTGTGTCGTTCTTGAAGCACCTCCTTAGAAGCACTGTATGTTCTGCAGTGATTGCTCTTGTGATGGCAGGCCTGTTGTACGGCATCTCATAGTCGCGTATGTGCGGCTTTACAACAGGTCTGCCACAACAACCCGGTGGTTGCGCTGACTCTACCAGCTACGTGAGGTTGCAGTGGTGTGCTACTGTTGCACCTATCGTGTGCAGTGGTGGTGGACTGCTCTGCTGCTGCTCCTGCTGCTGCTTGCAGGACGCTGCAAAGGCAGTAACCAACAGGCTGGGCGCTGCTGCTGAAGCTGTGCCGGCCACAAGGCACTGCCCTTGTAATGGTGACCCATGGGGTATGGTCGTTTCTCGATACTCATCAGACTTGTTGCACTGCTGCTGCTTGCAGGACGCCCGGCGGCAAAGGCAGCAGCCAACAGGCTGGGTGCTGCGGCTGATGCTGCTGTGCCACAGCCACAAGGCACTGCCCTTGCGATTGTGACTCATGCCACACGATCGTTTGTTTATAAACTCATCGGCCCTTTTGCACTGCTGCTGCTTGCAGGACGCTGTAAAGGCAGCAGCCAACAAGCTGGGTGCTGCTGCTCATGCTGCTGTGCCAGCCAAGTAATCATTCGCCCTTTTTCAAGTAATCATTGGCCATGTTGCACTGCTGCTGCTTGCAGGACGCTGCAAAGGCAGCAGCCAACGGGCTGGGTGCTGCTGCTGATGCTGTGACGGGCAACGCTCAGTTCCCAGAGTACCCCCCTCAGGAGGAGTATGACACTCTGGGCAGTGGCAGCAGCAAGGGTGAGCAGTGTGGTCAAACTTCTGGTCAAACTAACAGCAGCAGCTTTGACCGCACTGCCAGCAGCGCTGGCGGTTACAGCGATGGCAAAAGCGTGGGGGATTGGGTTCGTGAGTCAGCTGAGTTGCTTGGAGACAGCATTGCAGACACAGCAGGAGCAGCAGCAGAGCGGTTGGGAGTGTCTTCAGAGCAGCAGCAGGAGGGCAACTCTGCAGGAGGACTAGGCGACGCCATTCGCAGCACTGTCCGCACAGCCGCAGATTTCGGCTCTCCTGAGACATCTGAGAGGCTGACTGAGATGTCTGCACAGAGTGCGAACCAGTCAAACATGCAGTCAAACATGCAGTCAAACATGCAGTCAAACATGCAGTCAAAGATGCAAGACAGCAGCAGTGGGGCTAGCGGCAGTGGTGGCAGCAGCGGGGGCTTGCAGGACGGCTTCACTTGTGGTGATGTGTCAGGCTTAAGTGATGCGTTGGGTATGGGTGAGCCAGTAGAGTGCGGTTACTATGCATACCGGTCAACAGATGACCTCCCTTGGAAGCAGCAGCAGCGGTGGTGATCCTCTTAGCACCCGTAGCTTCCGTCGCCGCAGTGCACGTGGCAGCAGGGGAGCAACAGACCCCTCTCCCTACACACCACACAGCAGCGTCGACGGCCTAACCATCACATCAGCAGCAGGATCTGGATCGTCTGGAGGCTCCGCGTCTGCTGCTGCTGACGTGCCGCACGCTGCTGCCGCCGCTGCTGCCTCTGGTGGCGACCTGTCTGCTATCGCAGGTGAGCGTGGTGGTGGTGGTTCTTCTGGCAGCCAGCAGCGCGACCGCAGCAGCAGTGATGAGTCAGCGATGCCTGCAAGTACTGCAGCTGCTGCTAGCGCATCTGCGTCCGCTGCTGGAGCATCAGATGCCGGTTGGGACACCGCAGACCAGAAGTGGGAGTGGGGCGGTCTTCCTAACCCCAAAGCAGCAGTCAAGTCAGATGTCGGCGCTCCTAGCTTGATGCAACAGGATGGAATGGACCTTGCAGGGGCGTTAGGCACAGGGGAGGGGCTTGCACGCAGGGACTCTGAGCGTGTGGGGGCACTTGTTGCTGCTGCTGCAGGTGGCGAGGAGAGGACAGCAGACGCTGGAGCTCCCAGCGCAGGCAGGGGAGATAAGATGGACTTTGCAGGAGCAGCGGGTGGTGCGGGTGGCTATGGTGGCGGTGCATCTGAGTTCGGGGAGGGTATGGATCAGATGAGGGCGCAGGGGTCAAGCGGCGGCGGTTCTGCTGAGACCCGGGGTTTCGGCGGTTTAGGCCAGCAGGGTTCAGGCGCAAGCAGGGTTGGGGTTCAGGCGGTTGATGAGGGTTTACCAGAGGGGCAACTGGCGGCTGGTGGGGTTGATGCACAGGCTGCTGTTAGTGTTGATGGCGATGAGTCACCAGGTGCTGCTACGTCTGACAGCACTGCTGAGAGGTTGGCTCAGGTTTATGGGTTAGGGCCTGAGGCCAGTGGTGGGGTTGAGGAGGCTGAGGTTTACAAGAAGAAGGAGGCAGGGCAGGAGGAGCAGAATGATGAGGGTGCCAGCAAGGCATTTGAGGGCGCTTGAGGTTTAGGCCGCTCAATCAACCCTCAGGGTTGAACCTTCCTGGGTGTGTTGTAGTGTACTAGTGTATGTTTGTGACGACATACCTGGTTGGTGCTTGCAGTGCTTGCATGTTGTTCGGCAGCTTTGAGTTTTGCATATGCATGCATGTGTGACTGTTACGACACAGTGTTGTCAGATTGCTGACACGGTCTGACTGGTTGGCAAAGCAGTAAGGATGAGGTGCCAGCAGGGCCTTTCAGAAAGCCTAGAGCATTGGGTGGCCCGCGGGAGCAGCTATGCTGACAGTTTTATGTCTCAGACATGGCACCTGCAGTTGCATGTTATGACGGCCAGTCAAGCAGTGCTGTTCAACCCTGCAGGAGCGTCGCTTGCAGCTCCAATTGCCACGTCGCTTGCAAGCCAGCATCGCAGGGAACGCCTGTGCAGGTGTGTGCATGCAATTTTCTGGCTGTGTGTGTCAGCAGGCTTCAAGCAGCAGCAGGGCACTCAAGGGCAGTGTAATCAGCCGATGTGCCTGCCAGCCACGCATCAATACGAGTCTGACACATTTTTGTATGTCCTTTAAAGTATTGATCACTACAAGCACACCCGCGAACTAGCAGCCTACTAAGGATGTCGCCTATCTCAGCGACATGCCCTAGCAAGTGGGGTCCTCCACATCACCAAAATCAACTCATGCCATCGGGTTTGCCATGCACTTGGCCCATGGGTGATAGAAGTGGGCAAGGATGAAGTATGCCATACTTCAAATAGTACATGAGAGGCGGATGTTAACAGGGAGATAGTATATGAGAGGCGGATGTTGACAGGGAGGACGTGAGTATCACACATATGCGTAGTTGTTTGTCCGTGCGTTGACACTATGCAAGGCTTGCAGCAGTGTCAACAGCACGCACGTCTCACTCAGCTCTCTCGGGCTGGCTGGTTGGCTGTCCCATCCTCACGTGTTGGCCATGAAGCACTAGGGGGCTCTGGCCGGCTGCTAGCAACAGGTGAACCTGTGTAAAAAAAGAAGTAGCCACCAGCTTGCGCTGCCTGCCACACCCCTCAGCCAGGCAGGTGTAGTACATCTTACCATCCATGTGGAGCGTACAGATCACGTTGTTGCTCTTGTGCCGTTTGCCAGGGCAGCCATAGCAGTCCCTACCGCTCTGTTTGTCTGTGACGCAGTACACCCGGTGCAGGTTTCCACGCAGCAAAGTGATTGGGGTTATATATGTAATACCAGCCTTATTCAGCGCTTGCTGCGCCAGCCACATCACCCCTGTGGCGTCAAGAAGCTAAATCCCTTGCTGCCTTTCGATGCAACCTCGTTGTTGTCGCCTTGCATGTTGACAATGGTGCTGCACTTGCCACTGTTGGTGCAGACCGTGTTGCGCATTATGATTTTGCTGCCGATGCCACCACCTGCAATGGCATGGGGCGAGTCGCGAGGCACGAGCTCTGCTGGCAGGGGAGGTGCGGGTTGGCCTGATGGCAGTTGGGACTACAAATGCTGCACATCTGAGGGCAAGCTGTCCAGCAGGAAGGTCTGCACTGGTGCGTCCAGATGGGTGACGGGCAGCAGCGGACGCTCGCCACCCGGCTAGCTCTGGTATATCATGCGGAAGTCTTATTTTGTGCGGTGGACGCTTGGGTCTATGATGTGCTTGCCATGCGTGGGCGTCTCGAGGTCCCTCACTTTGTGTTTGGGTTGCAGGCACACTTGCAGCAGTGCAGCCAGTTGTGGTTTTCCCAGTGCAATGGCTGGCCCAGCAGCAGGGCATATGATCAAGTGGTAGCTGTGCTTGAACTCCCCCTTGCTGTTCATGCCACTTGCGTCAGCTACAACAAAATCAGCTGTTGTTAGGCTGACGCCGAACATGTGCCACATGGCTGTGCATATGTCCTGGATGATGCCGTCCCGTGACAGCCAGGGGTATGCCTCCTCCTCTGTGGACGTCCACTCCACATCAAAGTAAGGGGGTGTGGCTGGTCATCCATGGTGACATGGTACAAATCTTCTAGGTCATGCAGCGCATGCGGGGTGCTGGGATCACTGCAGTGCTCGAGCATGTCGGTGGTGGCGGAGTAGCTGCCGTAGTACCGGGCACTTGTGGATGCGTCCACCCCAGGATCACGCTGTGGCCCAGATCACGAGCGCGCTTGATGGCGTGCTCCTTGCAGCCCTGCCCTGTGAACCAGCTTGTACCAAGCTTCAACATGGATGCAATGGTGGGGGATGACATCTGACTCAACAGTGTAGAACACATTTATTCAGTATAATCACGCGCGCTAAAGTGGCTTTCGCTCAGCCCCGTGATCTGCTGGCTTCAACTTCTTTTCACGTTACTCAGTGATTGGTTGGGCAGGTGCTGCCCGCAGGTGAGAGGGGTCCACTCCAGCTGTATTTCTTTGGGGTGGTGTCGACTGGGGCTGAAATGTTTTCAACAGCCCTCTCACCCCCTCTTTCCCCCTCAGCTCCTCACTTTCTATCTCTTCCAATAAGGTATGTATAATCTACCAGTCCAAACCGATGCAGGCCGACACATCATGGGACAGCCCGTACTGCGGTGCCGACAGGTGAGAGGGGTCCCCCCAGCTGCACCTTTTGTTTTTCGTTGTTGTCCGCCTCTGTTGCTGCTGCTGCTGCCATGGCAGTGCCATGCTTGCGCTTCTTGCCTGTGCTGGTAGGTGTTGCGCTTGCTGGTGCTGCCGTTGCTGTTGCTGTGGGATTGGCAGCACTGGGTCCACAAGCCGGCACAGCAAGCGCCCTGAGGACACCTGCAGGCACTGAAGCACCCTGACGTACTGCCGCGTACAACTGCTTCAGCCCCTGCTTGATGGCTGCAGCCACAGCTGGGTCTGCTGCAGCCCTCAGCAAAGGCACCACGGCAGCTACTGCAGCAGCATGTGCAGCATCAGCCTCGCTGCTCAGGGCCATTGAAAGGTCTGACACTGCGTCCAGCGCTGCAGTGGTCATGCTGCTGCTGCTGCTGATGCTGCTTGGCGCAACAGGATGCACTGCCCCTGCTGCCTCTAGCAGCACTGGCGCTGGCGCTGCTGGCTGCTGCTGCGGCTGCTGCAGTGCAGTGATTGCAACTGCAGCTGCGCTTGCAGCAGCACGCTGCTGTGGCCTTGCGCCATCCAGCTGCAGGGCGCCTGCAAACATGCAAGGGTGGCAGAAACAGGCATTATTATGTGGGTGCATTACACAATCAAGTATGCTACGCAGCGCCCCCAAGCCTCCTAAAAAGTATTGTCTGTCCATAGACCCTGGCAGCAGAATGCTGGCGTGTGCGCTTTTGACAGCACCACCCAAACCATTGTCTACTGGAATCGACACAAACTGCTTGATGTACACGAGCAGGTGATCCGTAGCACAGATCAGGTGAAGCGCTATCTGGACACAATCACAGACAATGTAACAGCTGCACTGAAATCTGATTACTTTTGGGTGTTAGTTGAAGACCAACCCTGGGACGCTGACGCCAAGAAGGGCATTGTTTTCACTCTTCAGCTGCAGCAGGCCATTGTTATGTACCTGTGCCGGGACAAAACAGTGCGGGTGCTAAGTGCCAGCGAGCGCTACAAGTTCCTCGGGATCAAAAACTGGCAGCAGATGACTCGGCACGTCTGCAAAGTGAGTACAGCAAACGCTGTGCGCCAGCTGTTGGAGGCAGGCGATGGCAATGCATTTGCAGGGCGGAACCACGATCTAAGGGTATGGCAGGCAGCCGGAGAGAACCAGCACGACATGGCAGACGCCTTGGGTCAGCTGCTGTGCTATTTTTACAGAAACAAAGACACAGTAAAGGATGGTAGGGTGGTGGAAGCAGAGCTCAGCAACAAGCTGGTTGTCCCTGAGTCAGCAACAAGCAGTGCACAGCAACAGCAACAGCAGCAACAGCCAGCAGCCCCGGGACACAAACATGGCGGCGGCAGCAGCGGCGGCGCAGGGCCTTCCCACAAGAAGGCGAAGCCTGGCAACACAGCCCGGCATATCCAAGCCAAGGCGCTGCTGCAGAGGACACTCACGCAGCTGCAGGCAGAACACCCAGAGCTGCTGCCACGCGCGCAAGGCTCAGCGCAGCAGCAGAGCAGCAACGCACAGAAGCTGTACAAAGTGTATCAGACCCACAGACACAGCCAACCCCTGCAACATTTCTTACAGTGCCTCAGCAACTACAACCAGAAAGGAACCAATATCAAGAACTTAGCCAACCTCAATGCCAGGCTTACCCACCTATTGCACCTGCCACACGCTCCTCCGTGAAGGTGCCATACAGGGCAGGGTAGGCGAAGCTGGCAGCGTCACCCCCAAACTTACGGCCCAGCCTGTGGCTTGGCTGCTCCCAAAGCAGCAGGGTCTCGCCGGGCCATACACACACATTGCACGGCTGCTTTGCCCAGTTGCCGCCGCTTAGGGGCCTGCCACCAGCAACAAACTCAGCAGCAACACGCACTTGCACGTTCTGCTGCTGGCCAGCCTGCATGTGCAGTCCTGTGGATGTCATGAGCTGAGCCACAGTGTAACGGCTGTAGGTGGTGTTGCGGATGCTGCAGCTGCCACCCAGCGGCTTGGACAGCTGGCACCATAGCTTGCTGTTGGGGGCCACTGCAGCAGCCGCATTGCCGGCTGCCACGTGCCTTGCTGTGTCTGCAGCAGCCTGCACGGCAGCCGCAGCTGCTGCTTGTGCTGTCGCTAGCACTACCTCGCTGCGCGCTGCTGGGTTTGCAAAGCTGCTTTTGATGGCATCCCAGTCAGCTGCCAGCAAGTCAACCACACTCTGCAGCAGCACTGGGCAGGCAGGCTTTGGGGGCAGCCTGTCTGCGCCGCCGTACAGCTGTGCGTTGCTGGAGTGGATGCTCTCACGCAGCTGCTGCAGGTGAGCATCTGCCTCTGCTGCTGACATGTGCTGGTACTGCCAGTCGCAGGCATTCCTGCAGGATGCCAGCTCATAGCCATTGTGCATCAGGGACACTGTAAGCTTCTGCAGCATCCCACTGAGGCTGCTCTCTGCTTCTACGCAGTTAATGATAGTCTGCCAAACATCTGGCGTGCACTTGTTGAGGCCGTAGAGCTGCGCCAGCTCTGTGGCATGCCGCAGCTGCGCTGTGCCTGCCTCGTCCAGGCTGGCCACCAATGTGCTGTTGGCCAGGGTGGGGCACCTAAGCATACAGCAGAAGAGAAGCAGTGAGGCAGGTCAGGTCAGGGCCTGGCTCATCAGTGACTGCCCTAATCAGGAGGCACTGGCAGCATGCTAGAAACATGCTGGCTTCAGCTGCACAAGACGCACACTGCATCAGCATCTGCATGACTGCAGAAGCCGCACAGGCAAGTCCCTTATGCACGTAACCAAACAATGCCACCAAGGGATGTTGCTCACCAGCCTAGCAGCGACCGCTTGAACTTGACCACCTGCATGTTGCGGCCAGCAGAGTCCGCGTAGGTCAGCCGGGGGCCGAATCCAAACATGTAATTCTCCACTTAGTTGAGCCAGGACTTTGCTGCTGCTGAGCGCCCAGCGCGCCCGAGATACCTGCAAAAGCAGCCCCAAACACATGCTCCAAACTAAAGGATGGATGTGGCATCGTAGCAGCATCATAGCAGCTGCTCAGGACAGGCAGGTCAGCATTGTCGTGTCACAGCCTGCAGTGTGCCGTTATCACCCCTGGCAAAGCACCCCAGCTGCACAGAAATCACAATAACATAGCAGCAGAAACACTCACCAGGGCCACAGATCGCTGGGAAGGCTGGCCATGGGCAGCCGCCGGATGATCAGCCACACCTCGCCAGCATGCATGGAGCGGAAGCTGTACAGGCTTGGACGGTTGTGCATTTGCATCAGGTCCGCTGGGGGTGCAGTGGTGCCTGCAGGCCACAGCGCCAAGTAAAATACATGAGGTAATCAGTATCAATGCCTGGCGTTGTCTGATTCATTAGCATCATGAGAGTCTCCGAGCCATCCACCCACCAGGCCGGCGCTGCATCATCAGCCATGTACAGACATGCACTGTGGTTGGCGCAAACTGCCCACTGTAGCCTTTTGCATTTCACATGGGGCAGACACATGTAAGACCAAATCTGTGAGGTATCACTTGGCCCATCATACAGACCCTTCTTATAGTATAAAAAGTGCAAACTGCTACTTCAGGGTTTTGGCTTGAGACGGCAGACGCCTGGAAGAACCGAAACTGTGAGGTATCACTTGCCCATCACACAAACCTGTCTTGTAGTATGTAAGGTGCAAACTGCTACTTCAAGTTTTGGCTTTGAGACCAGCAGACACACTGTAAGACCCCAAACATAAGGTATCACTTTGCCCATCACACACACCCTGTCTTGTTGTATAAAAGGTGCAAACTGCTACTTCAAGTTTTGGCTTTAAACGCGCAGATACTTGCAAGACCACAAGTGTGAGTTATTCCTCTGCAAATCAACAGCTCACCCTTTGACTTGTCAAAGCTGTTGCTCAATAATTTGGCGCCAGCAAGAGCAGCGTTGACCATGCTTGGGGTGACCTCGTCAAAGGTGGCAACATGCTGCAGGCCACCATACGGCAGGGTGAAGCCCATGGCATTGTTGGGAGTGCGCTGAGTCCCAGTGATGCTGGCCTCACCACCGCTGCTGTTGCTGCTGCTCCTGCCCCTGTCCCTGTCCCTGCTGCTGCTTTCTCCGCAGCTGCTGCTGCTTTCTCCGCAGCTGCTGCTGCTTTCTCCGCAGCTGCTGCTGCTTTCCAGCCCGCTGCTGCTGCTGCCTTCACTGCCGCTGCTGCTTGCAGCACTGCAGGAGGCACTGCCAGCCCCCCGCTGCTGCTTGACAACCGCTGCAGAGGCTGCATGTGCCTGCCCAGAAGCCCTGCAACAGGAAACACCCTTGCAGAAACTCTGTTGTGTGCAGCAGACACATCTTGAGAATCTGCTGCAGAGGTGAGGCTGCTGCTGAACACAAAGACACAAAGAGCAGACGGGTACGTTCAGCACATCTGCAGCCACACGAGGCATGCATAACAGGCAAACGTGTGTTGAACATTTTTAGATCACCTTGAACACCGGGCAGCTTCTGCACAGCAGGCAGCATCGTGTGCTGCTAACTGCTTGGCTTCTGCTGCTGCTTGCTGCTTGTGGTTTCCTAGCTGCTGCTGCCGGTTAACTAGGGTTACTGAATGCACTTCATTAGCGTACTTCAGAGCTCCGCAGGTTGCATCGCTACCTTTCACACGACAACACAGGATGCGTTTGATGTCTTCAGTCTGTGGCCGTTGCAGTTCGATCGCCTGTTCAAAAGTCATTTTAATCCTTCTAGATTTTGCTTTAACGTGTTCCAGATGCAAAAAGGTAAGTCCAGACTGTACCACCATCTTGAGCCCTAGCAGTTGTACATGGAGGCAGCAATTGTACAGTGTACTGCACCTAAATCCCAGTTTGACAACGGAGATGACGCGGAGTAACCACTGCCACTGCCACCAGACTGGCGACATAGCTCAGCTGAAAACATGTGATCTTCTTCACAGCTGTGCTGCACAAACTCTGTCAAATCAATCTGCTGCCATAAGAGTGACAAATATAAATCGGACCAGTGTGCTACCGCACCAGACTAATGTGCTCCCAATAACACAAAATACTCCAACACAAAGTACAGAAACCTCAAGAATCAGGCAGTGCGCTGCAGTAACGACAAGCAGCAGGGTCATACACTGCTTCCGTGCCAGCAGACGCACACTGCTGCCAAGCCACTAACTGGCTTGAAACAAGGCGGCAAACAGAGCAATTTCAAAGGATCATGCGGTCTGCTGCAACATAGGCAGCTGTATCGCCACAGCAAGCACAACTTGCCAGCCAGCCATCTCATTTGTTGCAAGCAAGGGCCGGCCTTTGTGCATGCAGCATCACTTTCGGAGCAATACACACGCGCAGCTCGTTCCGCGGTCATCAATGCAAACAGAACTGTGCTGAGTACATCGCATGTGCATGCATTCACTAGCCGCATCCTGTGTTGAGGGAGCACCTGAGTCCCAAGAACGATACACAAGCCAGACTCCTTGTCACTGGGAACAGTCTTTTCACCCAGCGATAGGTGATCTCATCTGTAATAGCTGAAACAGAGGACATAACCACAGACAGCGACAGTAGGCCTTGCAGCAGAGGATCTGTGTGGGCCACCAGCAGCAAGTGCCGATCTGTCAAATAGTAGCAGATCTAGAAGCGAAAAAGGTTGGCTGGAGGCTGGCACCGTAGTTTGGTGAGCCGCCAGCATGCTGTCGTCGTCGTCATCATCGTCATCATCGTCATCATCATCATCACCGTCATCATCATCATCATCATCATCATCATCATCATCATCATCATCATCATCATCATCATGTACCGTGTTTCTAGCAAGAGATACCCAACACAAGGGGCAAAGCAAAGACAATCACTGGTTTAAGCTGAAACAATTTATGCACAGCGCTGAACAAGCCTCATGTCCTGCACTGTGTCTAGTTCACTGGCGTGCTTTTTGTTATGCGCAGTGTTATAACAACTGGCTGCAGCGCTTAATCCTTCACTGTGTTAAACCTCCAAAATGACAGCAGTACCAACAATACTGTTGCTGGGAGGATGGACCCTAAACAACCACCATTGCTGCACCGAACTGACGCCCTTCGCAATGCATCCAGCAAATATGTATACGCCCACATACTCCAACGGAACACAGCTGTTTCGCTGATGCAAGTACACCACCCAGTACATACGTATCTCTGCATTGCATGCGTTTGCGTACAGAAGTACATGTATCTGCTTTGTTGGATCCAAAAATAGGAATATGTTTACGCAAGCAGCTGTAGCCCACCTAAAAGCAGCACACTGAGTGTGCTTGATCCGCCTGCACACAACTAACAATTAGTCGAGAAATAGCACACCTTAGTTCTTTGTCAGCAAGCGCCCCCCTTGCCGTATCTAGATGGCATGTACAGCAGAATGTCATGCGTTGTAGTGCCTGCATTGCCGCAAGCAGGCAGTTCACCTTAGGCTGTGCTGTGCCACCAGCAAACACGTGCCGCTGGCAAGCACCACCTGTGTATGCCCTGTGAGCGGCAACACAACACAACACCACACCCAAACACCACCCAACTCACAGCATGCTAGCTAACGCCACATCAGCCCACAGTCACAACTGCTTTCAACCACCAGATGCAGCAATTCCTTCTCCAGCAGCAATCTCCAGCAAACATGTGCCAGGCGCCACCAGTCTGTGCCCTCTGAGCGGCAGCTCCAAACACCGCCACACGCAACCAAAACCCAACTCACAGCATGCTAGCTGACGCCACATCAGCCCACAATCACAAATGTTTTCAACCACCAGATGCAGCAATTCAGCCCTTCTCCAGCAACAACCACCAGCAAACATGTGCCAGGAAGTTCACCGCAGGCTGTGCTGTTCCACCAGCAAACATGTGCCAGGCACCACCAGTGTGTGCCCTCTGAGCGGCAGCTGCAAACAACGCCACACCCGCCCCAACCATAACGTTATGCTAGCCCAACTCGCAGCACGCTAGCCAACGTCATTTCTGTCTTCGACCTACAGCCACAACGTTGGTCAACCACCAGATGCAGCAATTCAGCCTTTCCGACAACAACCTCCAGCAGACATGTGCCAGGCGTCACCAGTTTGTGCCCTCTGAGCGGCAGCTCTAAACAACACCACACCGAACTTTACACCCGCACTGCCGTAGCAGGAAGTTCACCGCAGGCTGTGCTGTGCACCAGCAAACATGTGCCAGTCGCCATCAGTGTATGTGCCCTCTGAGCGGCAGCTCCACACAACGCCACACCCAACCCAACCATAACGTTATGGTAGCCCAACTCGCAGCATGCTAGCTAACGTCACTTCTGTCTTCGACCTGCAGCCACAGCGTTCGTCAACCACCAGATGCAGCAATCCAGCCTTTCCGACAACACCGTACCAGCCCGCCCCGCCCCGCCTCACCCCAAACCCCACATGCTGAGCCAGCTCTAAACCTGACTCAAACCTGAGACGCACAGGCCTCCATTCGTCAGGGTGTCTGTTTGACTCACTAGCCAATCACACTCTGCGCGCATGCCGTTGCGGCGCCACTGCATGTACTGCTGCACGTGCTGCTCATCCGAACTGTCTGGCGCTTCCGCTTTCGGCGGCTGCAGCATGACGGACGCCTCTGCCAGCGCGGAGCAGAGTGGGTAGTGCGGCCAGCTGTAGACTATGAAGCGAGCCATCTGTCGGGGGCTTAGGGTGTTGGCCACCCAGAAACCCATCAGCTGCAGGCGCACAGGTTGGAATATAAGAGAGCGCGCAGCAGGGCAGGGCAGCAGCTGGTAAGGTGACGTTTTGGTACGTCTGAGCATACATACATTGAAGCGAGCCATGTGTCGAGCGCTTAGGCTATTGGCCGCCCAGACACAAGCATATCAAGATAGCACAGCAAGATGTGCTACACAGAAGTCAACTAGCTGCCGGCTAGTAGTACATGCTTTAGAGCGGGCAGCGGCAGACAGCTGGTACGCACAGCAGAAAGCAAGCAAGGTAGTACCAAGGTGTGTTGAGTTGTGCCGCTTTACTGGGCTGATAAGGGCAGAAAGAAGCAATGTAAAGCAGAACGTCCTGCCGCTTTACTGGGCTGATACGGCTGGTGCGATCTGCCGATACATGCTATGCATCACACAAGATACACAAAACTACGCGTTCTGCTGCACTCCTGCTGCTGCTGCTGCAGCAGCAAAAGCGCTCACCTGCATGACCTGCATACGTTCTGAAAGCTGCTGCTGCAGCTGCGATGACAGCCCTTCCGCATCAACCTCCTCGTTATTGCTGCTGCTGCTCTGCTGCTGCTGCTCGCTTGCAGAGCCATTCTGCTCTCCAGCACCACTCACACGCTGCGCCCCGATTCCGCTGCTGCCGCTACCATGCAGCACATCGCGGCTGCTGTTAGCACTCGCATTGCCAGTTACACCCTTGTCTGCTGCTGCTGCTGCTTCTGCTGCTGTAGCCGCAGCAGCACTGTTCGCGCTCTGCTCACTCCTCGCCTGTGCAACTACTACAGCAGTTTGCACTCCTGCAATGTTCTTGCTCACTTGCAGCAGCCCCAAGCCCTGCTGCAGCTGCTGATGCATGCTGCGGTTGTACTGCTGCAGCATCAGCCGCAGGTGACTCAGCTGCTGCTGCGAAAGGCCGAGCCGCTGTGCTACCTTGTGAAAGTGCCCCAATGGTGCAACGCAGCTTTGGCCATTGGAGAGGTTGGTTGAGCACATTGTCAGCATCAGGTTTGGCCGGTGCAGCACCAGCAGACCTCCCAGGATGAACGACTCGTGGATTAGCTCGTGAATGCGTTTCTGTTGGCAGCAGTGGCAGGAGAGGGACAGGCAAGCAGCAGTGACAGGGCAGAAACAGTCAAACACAAAACGGCAGCAAACAAGCCCCCAGGATGAACGACTTGTGGATCAGCTCGTGGATGTGTTTCTGTCAGCAGCAGTGGCAGGAGTGGGACAGGCAAGCAGCAGCGACAGGGCAGGAACAGTCAAACACAAAACAGCAGCAGCCAACTTCCACACAAGATATGCAAACAGAAACAGATATGTGTGCATGTGCTTCTGTCAGCAGCAGTGGCAGGACAGGGACAGACAAGCAGCGACAAAGAGAGTGAACGCAGTCAAACACAATGGTTCCATGCGATCAAGCAGCAGCCAAGGCCCCCCAGAAGGTAAGACTCGTAGATCAGCTCGTGGATGCGTTTCTGTTGGCAGCAGTAGCAGGACAGGACTGTACACAACCAAGTGTACACAACCAAGCAGCTTGCGCTGCTGCACTTGCCCTTGTAACTGCATGTGTGCAAACACAGCGTCAGGTAGGGGGCGTGGAGCCCAAGGGTTGCCGACCCTTGGCCACGTCCTCTTGAGCCGTAAGTAACCCAGGCGCTGCAGAGCGCTTGGGGAGTCACTCACTCACTCAATCACTCAACACAGCGTGCAACATGGAGCCTCCAATCACACCCAGCAGCTACGTGTGCCACTGCAACTAGCCTCACCCATCATAAACCTATCACCCCAACAATAGCACTCACGTCTGCTGCTGCCGTGGCTGCTGCAGCCTCTGCAGCTTCCTCCCTCAGTGCTGCTACATCCGTACTGCAGCTGCCCGGCAGATCCACCTGCAGCGCTGCTGATGCTGATGCTGCGTCGCCTGCTGCTGCTGCTGCAGGTGGAGTGGCTGTGGCCATGCTGTCGGTGGTGTCCCCGTGGTAGCGCTCTGGAGTGATAAGCTCCAGCAGCACCAGCAGCTCCATGAACAGCTTCCTGCAAGAGCATGAACAAGTGACAGAGACAGAGGGGAGCAAGCAGTCAACCATCAGCTTCCTGCAAGAGCACGTGAGAGTGAAAGAGAGGAAGAGAGCAAGTCGCCATCATCGTGCACGTTGGTGTTTGCCTGCAGATAGGTTGGCCACATCAGCAGCTCCATGAACAGCTTCCTGCAAGCCCACAGTAGAGACAGCCTGCGTGGTACCTTATGCCGAACTGTGCATCCCGGGCCTCCGCGGTAGTACTCAGATGTGCTGGAAGTGCTGCTGCTGCCAGGGCTGTGCTGACGCCTCTGTTGGTCTCGCTGTTGCAGCACCATTGTGCATGCTGCTATACTGTTGTATTCCTGCTGCTGCTGTTGCTTGCAGGAGAAGTTGGTGCGGTTCCCAGGCCTGCTTAAACTTTACAGCTCACACACATAGCAAAATGCCCAGACACCACATGGGCTTTGGAGGGAACAGCTGTGCGGGTATGTTCTGTTAGATACTTGCAGGACATTGAAAAATGACTGCCAGGTTCAGGCATGCACTGCATGATACATGATGTATAGGTGCGTCCAACTCACCTGTGTGTACTGATCAGCTCTTCTGCTGACATGTTGACTGCTGCGTGCACCTGCTCGGGTGTTGCCTGCAAGCACACAAGCAGCAAACATCATAAGAGACAGCCTTACCATATTCTTGCGAGTATTTGTGCTGTCCATGTGGGTAGAATGCTGCAGATGTCGCGGACTTCGTGCTCAGCAGTTGTACAGGAAAGAGAGACCGTTGGATCAGCACGCAAACTTGCGGCCCCTAACCCACACACCTGCTGCACGTGTAAACATATGTTCAAGGGCTGTAGCAAGCCTCACAATCGTACTCCAGTCAGCCAGCACTCACTTCAAAGAGGCCTGCAAGCATAGGGTTGCAGTTTGCCACAAGGCCCACAATGGTGCCCCAATCCATTTGCGAGGAGCTGCAGCTGCCGATGCAGCTGCTGAGCCAGTGCTCACGAACTTGGTTCGCACAGGGGTGCAGCAACCACTGCTGATGCAAGGGGACGAGCAGCTCATACAGCACCTTCTGCTGGCAAATGCCATCGGCAAGCAGCTGCACGCATCGCCAGGTGAAGTCGGCAGCAGTGAGAAAGAATGCTGCGACAAGTAAGTGGCTGCTGCGAGTGCGGACTAGGAGACTCACAGCCTGCAGCTCGTGCTGGGTGTCGATAAGCTCCTGGGTGTGCTTCAAAACACTCTCCTGGTGCTCCGCATGTGCCTGCAACTGTTTCAGGCTCCGATTGTATCTACCCTTGTATTTACTTGATTCTGCAGCGGAATCGACCCTCATTGCTGATAGCGACCAGATGACTTCGCTACTGCTGCCGAATCCAGAGCGTGTAAGCTTGACTCAAGTAGCAACTATTACCAAGCGATGGTGATCGGCTGCTGACCGCAGTCTGAGCACCGTGGTTTGTGCGGGTTAATGCGCATATTTTGAGAGAGAGTAGTTACATGTGGGTCCAGTCACCATCTCAGATGGTATGAGCCACCCCAAAATGAGCACAATGTCAACGCATGACGAAAGAAGATGAGCACACAATGTAGCCCATTGAGGCCATCCGTTGAGCACAGGGTCTCTCCAGATTGAGCATAAGATTATATCTGCGGTGTGTCAGTGACACACCCCAATCAGCCAACAGCATGTGCTGAAGAAGCACACCAACCAAAAAGCATGTTGTCAAGATCACACAGCCAGAGAGATAGGCAGGGCAACTAAGGCGGCATAAAGGCGGCAGCAAACCAATAATGTGACAGGATGCATGTGTAACTCGTCAAGTAACCTAAACTCATCACGGGCTAGGAGCAACAGCGTCTAAGGCGTCATCTACAGGGACATAACCCTCAGGCTGAATTGGCACACTTTGATGGTCAGGGGACAACCCCAGCAACACTGAGCGATACAACCACATCTGATAAACCACCACAGCCAAGCCCTCTTGATCCTCACAGTCTAGAATGCGCGGCACCAACTCGTTAGCATAGCGATCTACAGTACCCGCAGGATAGAACACACTAGGGCAGGCACCGCGCAAGTGGTCATATGCAGGGCATTCTAGCAGAAAGTGTTTGAGATCCTCCACATTGTCATAGGTCCCAGTCCGGGCGTGCACGCGTGTGCGCCAAACTGCTCGGCTAGCTGCAACAGGATTAGCACACGAGCACAGTCTACACAACCGCTGCTGCCTGGGCACCCGAGGGCGGGCATGTCTACCCAGCTGCACCTCCAACTGTGCAGCCCCAGTGCGAAGCCGTGCAAGGCACTGCAACACCCGGAACGGCAAGCATAATTGCATGTATTGAGGTTGTGTGTTGCGGTCAAAAGCAGCATCAGCCTCCATAGGATGCACCCAGGCAGCATGTGTGCACATAGTAACATGATTGCTTGGTGCTGTTCTTGGGTCAGCATCCTCCGCACCTGCATCGGCCCACACCCTGCTTAACCAAGCGTGCAAGGGCAGCAGACACGGCTGTAGCATGCAACTCAAGCCCACATACACTTGCAGCCGTCACCCCAGGCCCACGCCATGCAGCCTGCTGTATAACACCAAGGCGTTATATTGAGTGTCACGTCGAGATAGGTGACCCTCTGGTGGCCTCCGTGACATGGAGGTGCATAAAGTCTAACTACCGCCGTGGCATGGAGCAGAGAAAATACATGTATCGAACGAGCCCAGGGCTTGCTTCACAGTGATAACTCACCAGTTAAGGCTTAGGGCGCTGTCGACCAAGCTCAGTTCGCACATCCAGCGATTCAATCACCACGGCTGGATGAAATCCCCACTGTTTCCTTTGAAAAACCTCCAAACGCCTTCTATCCTTTCAATATTCGTTTCTTGTGGCTTTGATGTGCCACTGCCTGCTCTGCTGGCAGTCAACACCTGTGACAGCAGCAGTAACAAACTTAGTGACAGCCTGCAACGCGTCTCTTTGCTGCTGAACGGAGCTCACAGTGCTGAGCATTTCGATGATTGCTCTCATTATGAAACAAAGACCTGATCGATGTCTATAGCCTCGTGCATGTGCTGGCAATGAGCAACACTGTAAAGAAGCAGAAGTTCAAGTGTGTTCCTGTCCTACCAAAGAAGCAGGCTATACCGTATGAACCACGTGTTATCAATGTGACTCTGGGTCCAGCTGGATCCTCTAGTTCAGCCCCAGCAAGGCAGCACCGCTGCAAGCGCAGCCAACACCGAGCAAACAGCAGCGCCCCACTCAGCACCTCTGTTGATGTGCAGTCGCATAACACTGGTGGGGATGGACAACTGGGAGATGATATGGGTACCCACTGGCATGAGTTTGAGGGCATGGCTGCTGACGGGGACGACCAGGCACCTGACGCAGCAGCTCCACCAGCAGCAGCAGGGGTTGCTGCAGCAGATGAAGCAGCAGCAGGACCTGCGGCAGTAGATGCAGCAGCAGCGCCACCAGCAGCAGAGCCAGTAGCGCCTGCCGCAGCTGCTGAGGAGTCAGGCGTGCGGCGAGGTGAGACAGTCAACTACATCAGCTACAGGACGCAGCTTTTGTTTGTGCCAGCAATCGTCTGCCTTGTGTGCACTGTGAAAAGTGTTTGCACTTTTACTTAATAGAACGTAAAACTATAATGTGTCTGCTACCAGCTGTAAAACACATTCACGTGCATTGCTTGACAACAGCTCATGCGCTCATGCTTGTTCTGCAGGTACACAGCCAACTGTTGGCACCTTCAACATTGCCTCCACCGTGTATGGCACCCGGCGTCAGCCCAGTGCAGCGGACAAGAATGCAGCTACCCACTGCAACTGGGAGGCGTTCCATCAGGGATCGCCTGGATCTGTGCAGCAGTTTCTGCTGTCCGTGACAGATCAGGTGCAGCTGAGCGATGCGGCACACAGCTTCCTGCAGCAACTGCTGCAGAATAAGTGTGCGGACGCAGCGTGCCCCAGCTGCGGCTGCAGCGCCTCGGCAGATGCAATGCCAGGCTCTGTACCAGCGCAGCTGTATTCGCGGGAGGTGGTGGTGGTGACCGCGAGTGGCATGGTCAGCATCCAGGTGCCCAAGTTCAGGTGCAACAGGTGCGGTCCGCTGCTGGCGATGTGTCCACAGGGTGTTGCAGCTGACACATGCGCGTCAGAAGCAGCTCACTGCACACTGATGTCAACGACGACCGGCATGCTGCATATGCATGTTTAAAGTATCAGCAGCCCCCAGTTAATAACTTTGTGCTGTGCATGCACGTGCAGGTGCTCAGGCAAGCAGTACAACATTCACCCGTTCTCGGCGGGGTGCTTCCCCAGCACGCCTGTGGTAGCGGAATCATCATATCAGTTTTGTATAGAATTGTACTGGCCAACAAGCATGGTACAGCACTGAAGATTGGAGAATGCGAGTTGCAATGGCTGAAACCGCCACTATCGCCTGCATCGCTTAAGCATTTTTTCTTAGAGACTGCAGTTTCAAGTACTGAACCAAGCAGCATGAGTTGGACGAATGAACAACTTCACCGGTAGCAAGCGTCCTAGCAATCTACGATGGGCGCGGCGCGCGCTTTGACGAAACGCCAGCCAATCAGCCTATAAGAAGACAACATGCACCTTGATGCGGTCTGATTGCTCAATAGCTTCCTATTATTACCTGCTGCTCTCCGAGCGGGCAATAAGTCTGTGCTGGTGTTCAGCTGGTCCCGCGCAATGGCTCCGAAAGCAGTGCACATCTGCCTCGTGACGCTGGTTGCAGGTGAGGTTGGACAATTCAACTTAAGCTCAGATATGATATGCATTAATGACTTCATAGAGGCTGAAGCGGTGCGTCCCACGGCATGCAGTAGTGGCGTTGGTGACTGCAGCGACGTACCCAGCGTCCGTCTATGCGTCCACGTGTGGCTTCCAAGACAGCTGTATCAACGCTGACTACCTGTATTGTGGCTTGCAGGCGCTATCATCGCCGAGGCTGCTCGCCCAGGTCCCATGGGCTCTGCTGACCAGAAGAAAACAGGTGAGAAGCAGCAGCAAATAGACAGCAGCAGGCAGCAGCAGCGCCATCACCAGCAGTGACAACAGCACCAGCAGCTACCAGAAAACCCATCACTACACTATGGCTGCAAAACAGCAGCAGTTTCAGTGCTGCGTCTTCAGCACAGCACACAAAACCAGCAGCCCCCCCTGCTGCCTGGAAGTACTGCGTGTTCACACAAGTATTCGGCTTGCAGAGGCAGCGTCACCAGTTGGGAGCGAGTCCCTCACCCTGCTGTACATGCTCACCTACGCCTTTTCAGTCCTGGATACACCCCAAGCAAGTCATCAGCACGATTTAGAATGCTGCCCCAGTCCCCTCTCTGTGCTTGTTTCACCCATCCAGCCCTTGACCCTATCCTGCTGCCACCTGCCTGCCTGCACCGCCGCACCCCCCACCCCCTCACATCTATCTCCACATCCAGGCACTGCCAAGACAGTCGAATCAGCAGCCAGAGCCTTCATGCCCACTCCAATGCCCCACCTGCACCCAATCCAGGCTGGCATCCACCCTCCTTCAGACCTGTGGCGCCAGCCATGGTTCAAGGGAGATGTGTGGCGGCCTGAGGGCTGGCCTCACTTGGGAGCCGCTGATGACTCAGCTGCTGCTGGTGATGGTGGCGTCTCAACACACTGGCGCCGTTAAGCTGGAATTTTTGCAGGCAGTACAGCATTTGGCAATACAGTACAGGCAGTACAACATTTGGCAGTAAGCATCATCTGCAGGCAGTACAGGCAGTGCCGCATTTGGCGTAGTGCCAGCCAGTGACATGTTGCAGTGGGCAGCTGGTGAAGGTGTTGTGCTGTTGGTACTGCTGTGCAGTACCCTAGTAGGCAGCTGGTGGTTTCGCGGTAGTGGTGATAGCTGTCAAATACTGCAGCTGCTGTGCTGGTGTCCTTTGCAGGCATGTAGTAAATTTATAATCGAATTGTGTGTTGCCAACAGCTGAGCCGCTTGGGGCTGTTGGTGTAGTAAGTTTCTGCTGCAGCAGCAGCTGCTGCTGTCGATGTTGCTGTTATAGTCAGCTGCTGCTTCACTGCTAGGTGACGCATATGCCGCATGGCTGGCTGAGTTGCGTCAAGATGTTCTGTCTACCAGCTTCCCAAATGAACAGCACGAAACAATACAGTCTATGTCGACATTATTACGGATTTGTTGCTGTGTAGCAGCCGCTGCATGTGGGCAATTTGTTCAGAACACAAGTGTTGTTGGGACAGCGAACTACAACCTGCCGCGTCCTTTCTTTCATGGCAGCTGGATTTGGTGCATGTTTTTGTTAAAGCGGCAGCAAGCATGGGTTCAAGCTGTCTTTGTGGGTGTGCATCAGTCGTCACATCAACACAACCCTGATTATACAACCAATTTCAAATTAGGACATCATAAATGCACCTCAGAGCTGTGACAGCAGTGCTGTTACAATGTCAAATATAGCTCTGCATGCATGCACAGACATTGCACCTGTGTCAACACTGCATTGATTACTAATTCATCAATATTTCATCCACTTGTCAGCCGTGAGGACATTTGGGTAGTATGCTGGCATATGGCAGCTGCATTAGTAGCAACACGCAGCAACTTGCATTCTTAATACTTAGCCGCACGGGTTAGCCTGGCATGATTGCATGCGTCCAAAGCAGGAGTGTGGACTGCTCTTCTTTGATTCGATGCGCCTATACTGCCAGCTGACAGCAGCAGACATATTGTGGCTTCTTTTGCGGGTGTCTTTTCAGTCTTGTGGCAATGTCTGTTCAGGGGCAGCAACCTGTTCCCAAAGTTGAGACGGTGGCCGTTTCCTGCAGCTAGGTGGGCGCCTACCAGAGTGTGCCCCACGTTATGGCCTGTAATTGCAACTTTCTGGAGTAACCAGTCTTCTGCTATGTTCCTCCAGCATCCTGGGGTTCTAGTGCCCTATATGTCAACCTGATTCCTGATAAAGGACTTCACAATGTCAATGAAGGTGACGTCTGCGGAAGCACGCGTTTTGATTTCAGATCGCTCACACTGTGAGCTGCAGGCTGCGGTTTTGAACGAGGGTGTCAGTCGGGCGCGAACCGGTGCCGCCCGACCGGACCGTAAGCATGTAGTACATCGTGCCTCCTAAGCTCAGGCTGCTGACAAGGAGTTTAACAACGATTAACCACCACTGCACTGCAGTTTCACCTCGCCCACTGAATCAACGCACCAACAAAGTGCAGAGCCGTACATGCAGTACATGCAGTGTTACATTACATCACCACTCGCTCCAACATCATCAGCTCGAGCCAGTCCTCTCGGAAGCACCGCCATGCTCCACACGGATTCACATACGAGCGCCACTCGACCACCCCATGCCCAACCCCAAAGGGCTGCGGCTGCTGCTGCTACCGCCACCACCAGCCATCCCTGCTGCTGCGCCACTAGCCAACCCACTCACCCCCTGCTGCTGCTGCTGCTGCTGCTGCGATAGCAGCGTCACAAGCTGCAGGAAAGGGTTTCCCAGCAGCCGTTCATCGTCTGCCTGCTGTGCCGCCACCACCAACTGCCGCACAGCAACCCAGTAGTGCTCCTGCTGGTGCCGCATCAGATGCTCCAGCATGAACTGACTCACCAGCAGGCATGCACGGGGGTCAGGGCAGCGTGACAGCACCTGCGGCGCATTAAACAGCACACAGCGGCAAGTGCATGGATACAACAAAGAGCTCACAGCGACAGGTACAGGGATACGACAAGGCGTGACAGCACCTGCAGCGCATTGGAAGCACACTTGAAGTTGCACGTAGCGACAAGTACAAGAATACATGTGCAGGGATACGACAAGGAGCAGCAGGCAGGCAGGCGCGCGGGTCAGGGCAGCGCGACAGAACCTGCAGCGCATTGGTATCAGCACATTTGAAGTGGCACACACAGCGGCAGGTACAGGGATACGACAAGGAGCAAGCAGCAGGGGTGGCCAGGTGGTGGTGCTTTGTCATCGCTGTCCTCTCTGCAAGTGCCAAGCAGCTCAAGGCCACAATCTGTACAGCAACCACATGTAACACACACATGACACAATCATCTTGGGTCCGTATTCAGCTTCAAGCCTCACCTGCTGAGTCACCGCCTCAAGCCCGTATTCCAGCAAAGCTGCCAGCCTCGCTGCTGCAGCTGCGCACAACCACCACATCTCAACGCAAAAATGACAAATAACATGACAGATCCATCTTCCACACTTCAGGCCTCACCTGCTGAGTGACCGCCTCCAGCCCATATTCAGCAAAGCTGCCAGCCTCGCTGCTGCAGCTGCTCATCAGCATCAGCATCAGAGACAGCTGCAAGTCTTGCCGGCCATCACACCAAGGGTACAGCACAGGACACGGCAGCACGCCACTGCTGCTGCTGCTGCCGTAGCCAGCAGCACTGGCTGCTGCTGCTGCTGCCTGGCCAAATTTCTGCCGCTGCTGCTGCTGCTGGGCGCCAGGTGTCTGCCATGCTGGCCTGTTACCATACTGCTGCTGCTGCTGCAATCTGGTGGTTTGATTCCAGGTACGTGCTCCTGCTGCTGCTCTGCTGCTGCTGCTTGCCTGATGTCCTGCTGCTGCTGCTGCTGCTGCTGCAGCTGGTGTTGTTGGCAGCGGGCAGTAGCTAGGCCTGCCGTGGAATCCCCGGTCAGCTGCCCTGCTGGGCTGCTTGCATTGCAGCAGCCGCACCAGCAGCAGCGCTAGAGAGGCACCTGACAGCACCTGCGCCATTTGCTGCAAAACACACACAGTGTATGAGAACAGGCAGAAGGCAGTGACCCACTGATCAGCGCACAAAATGTGAACATTATTGTTGGGGTTTGAACGCGCACCAGCAGCAGCGCTAGAGAGGCACCTGACAGCACCTGCGCCATTTGCTGCAAAACACACAGCGCATCAGAACAGGCAGAAGGCAGTGATCCACTGATCAGCGCACAAAATGTGAACATGATCGTAGGGGTCTGAACGCGCGTTGATGTGCTCTAACTAACCAAGCACTTATCCTAGCTCACTACCATACCATGCGACAGCTGTCCGTCAAGTTACCCCCAAGCAGCGCTACACATGCCTGGCACAGCACAGCATCAGCCTCGCAACCCCTCTTTATCTTCTTCAGCCTCACATCTCCCAATTCACCCAACGCCGCCCAATTGCTGGCAACAATCATGCACTGACCAAGCCAACGCTAATAATCAACACTGATCCCACCTGAGGCAGCAGCACCCTCCCCAGCAGGAGCGACTGCGGCCAGCACACCGGCCAGCAACTCCCTCCAACATCCCCCAATCTCAGGTAGCAGATCATGCTGTGAACACATGCACTGAACAGGCGCCCAAAGAAAGCCAGCGTTACTACCGTGGTAGAACATGCCCAAAGCCACCCACCGTCGCCCAAACACTGGCAGCATCTCTTCATTATGCACTGACCAGACGCTCAAAATAAGCCAGCATTAGATATACCATGATAAATTCCTACCTGAGGCAGCAGCGCCCTTCCCAGCAGGAACGCTTGCGGCCAACACACCGCATCAGCAGCAGCACTAGCAGCAGCAGCTGCTGCTGCTGCCTGTGCTCCGCCACCCCATCCTGCTGCAGGCCCAGCAGCAGCAGCAGCTGCAGCTGCCGCACCCCTGCCCTCTTCTGCTGCCCAGAGAGCAGCTAGAGCAGAGGGCTCAGAGCTAGGCTCTGGTGGGGGTACCCCTTTGTACACTGCTGCTGCTTCCTCGTCTGCTGCTGCTGGGCCACCCCTGCCAGCTGCCGCAGCTGCCGCAGCTGCTGCTAGGTCAGATGCTGCTACCGTGTCACCACTGATGCTGCGATCTAAGCCACCGGTATGATCTGCCCACAATGCTGCTTCTCTGCTGCTGCGTTGACCAGCAGGGACAGCTGGCGCTGCTGCTGCTGCTGTGTGTCGGCTATCGTCAAATGCTGGTAAGGGTCCCAATGCATCTACCCACTCCGGCACCTCTGGAACGCACACGAGGCTCTGCGCCATAGCAGCTAGCCGTGTGAGTGCCACTTGACTGCTGCTCGTTTTGGCCTGCATCACCCACTGACACACAAACGCCCACGCTTGCACGCACACGCGCGCCACTGCGGCTCGCTGCTGCTGCTGCTCCTGCCGGCTGGTCCCACCAGACCCCTGCTGCTGCTGCTGCTCTTGTGTAGCACCTCCTGACGATGATGATGGTGTCAGGGGCTGTAGCGTTGCCTCGCCACACCTGTCGCCTGCTAGCTGTAGCTTGCAGCATGTTATGTGCATTTGTAACGCAACAACTAACATGTCAGGGCCCTTGGGGCAGTGGGTAACAAGCTGCACGAGCACCTCAACCCACGCGTCACACGCTGCGTAGATGGCAGCTGTTGTAGCTGCTGCTGCTGCTGCTGTTGTGCTGCCGCCAGTGCTGCCTCTACTGGTGGATGCTGCTGCTGCTGCTGCTGGGGGTGCTGTGACAGTACGTTGAGTCACACCGGGGAGCGGCAGCAGAATGGTGCCCTGCAAACATGACAAAAAAGACAGGACGACATGCACAGAGCAGCAAACACAAGAGGTGATGTGTAGGCGATCAACACATTGCAATGCAGTCAATGTCACGTCAATGCATATGCAGATAGCAGGCAGGGTGGCAGAGCGGCAAATGATAACAGCACAACAGCGTCTCAACAACTGAACATGGGTGGAACATGACCAAACCAGCCTGTCACGCTACACTTGTGAATCTGCACGTACATGCAGGACCATCCCACATTAGCAATGCAGAGCCAGAGCACAACACAGAACCTCTCGAACTAGATATGTGAGTCTCACCCTGAGCGACTGTTGCAGCGTTAGCGCCAGCAGCTGCTGCAGCCAACGCCTCGCTACACCCCTCGCTGACTCATCATCGCACCAGCACAGCGCTTTAAGGGCCTTCCATGAACCCTGAACCTCAGCCGGCATGACATAAACCACAGTGCCTGCAGAACCCTGCGGCCCGGGACGCTGCTGCTGCTGTGCTGACAAGTTTCCTGCAAGCTGTTGTAACGTTACATTCATGGCGCTCTGGACCTCAGGAGGCATAGAAACCTGCTGCGTTGCTGCTGCTGCTGCTGCAGGGTCCTCTGCCGCTGCAGGATCCTGTGTGTTGCCATTACTGCTTGCTGCGGGGCCGGCTAACGCCTGCTGCTGCAGCAGCAGCACTTCGCGGGCTGCATGCACTTGCTGTCCGACCGCTAAGTCTTCTAGCCGCAGCAGAACAGCAGCGAGCAGCTGCAGATCAAGCTCCTGGTGATCTAGCAGCTGCATGACTGCTGCCAGGATGGGGTCTGCCAAGCCAGGCTGTGCAGCTGACAGAGTGGCCTGCAGATGCAGCGGCAGTGCATGGCAAGGCAGGGCAGGGTGTGATCGGTATGCATTTCAAGGTGTTGATGTGTCAAAACTGCTGGCGCATTGACAAGTGGCCTGCTTGTGCAGGGAGGGGGGGCGGGCTACTTGAACGGACACGGTGGGGGTTACTTGAGCAGATACAGCACATCAGACCCCAAACTGTCGCAGCTACCACCAGCCCCACCTGCAGTGCTGCCAAGCAGTTAGGGCTGCAGCACCGCCAGCTGACCCGCATCAGCAGCATCAACACGTCACAGCACAGCCACAACCAAAAGCATCGCAGCCACCACCAATCCCACCTGTAGTGCTGCCAAGCAGTTGGGGCTGCAGCACAACGCCTGCAGCACTGCCAGCTGACTCGCGTCAGCAGCATCAGCAGGCATCAGCTCCTGCAGCAGCGGCACCAGCAGCGTGCGCTGCGCCTCCACCGAAGCAGCAGCGCAGAAGTGCTGCAGCAGCTTACGCGGCCCACCAAAAGCCGCCAGCTGCTGCCCATCCACCGGCCCACCATGCAGCTGGCAAGGCAGATACAGCTCTATATCTTCTTCATCACATGCTGCCTCGCTGCCACTTCTGCTGCTGTTTGGCGAGCCTGCAGTTGCAGGATTACTGCCCCTGCACCTGCGTCTGGTACGCTGTCTGCTGCTGTTATTGCTGCTGCCTGGGCTGCCAGGATCGCCGTCGTCATCACTTTCCTGCAAGCCGCTTTCCTGCAAGCCGCTTTCCTGCAAGCCGCTTTCCTGCAAGCCGCCTCCTGGCTGACTCGACTGGCCTCGCTGCTGCTGCTGCTGCTGCCGCCTGCCAGGTGACCGCACAGGCGAGACGGACCCTGCGGCTGCTGCTGTTGGTCCCCAACCCCGAACAGGCGAGAGTGCCCCGTTACCTATGTGCTGCCTAGCCCTGCTGCCTCCGCTACTAGCTGCTGCTGCTGTCTCACAACCATAACTGCTGCCATCAGCACCAGCAGCAGCAGCATCCCCTGCCGGCCCTTCTGTTACATACAGTAGGTTCACCGCCATCTGTACAAGGTGCGAATGCAGCTCCTGTGACCAGTTGAAGCGTACGCACGCATCCAGCAGTGCTGCCGCTGCAGCTGGGGGTAAGCTGGCTAGGCTGGCTGCCACCCAGTGGCCTGCGTGCGTGGTGAGCTGCAGCAGGCAGCCGACTGCTGCTTGCCACACATCCTCACATGGCTCATCCACCTGCGCAAGCACCAGACATGCAGTGTCAGAGCATCAACTTGGTACTGGCGTAAGGCAGTCTTTTGCGTGGGTGGTGAGCTGCAGCAAGCAGCCGACTGCTGCTTGCCACACATCCTCACAAGGCTCATCCACCTGCAGCAACAGCACAGCGGATGGCCAGAACACAGTGTCAGACAGTGGCAACGGGCATGCGTGTGTGTTTCGCTCACTGCTGCCTGCCACACATCCTCACAAGGTTCCTCCAACCGCAAGAGAAGCAATCATGCAGTGTCAGAGAGTCAACCTCAAATCCACTTGCGGCAGTGGCCTGTGTGTGTGGTCAGCTGCAGCAGGCAGCCCACTGCTGCCTGCCACACATCCTCACAAGGCTCATCCACCTGCAGCAACATCAGCAGGTGGCCAAGACACAATGTCAAACAGCGGCAGTGGGCATGCTTGGGTGATGAGCTGCATCAGTCAGCCCACTGCTGCCTCTCTCTGTATGCTGCATGCTGCACTTGAGTATGTGTGCGTCAAGTCAACTTGCCGCACACATACTCACCATGGACAGCATCAGCAGCAGTTCATACAGCAGCAGCTGCAGCCACGCCTCCCACGCCAAATCCACAGGCACTAAGACATGAGCGCAATTTGCCGCAAACGCACCCTGGGACCTGGCAGGACCATACGTACAGCACCAGCTGCACCCTTCTGCAGAGCATATCTGTATATGATGCGTAAGGTGCAAACCCTACGTCTCGCGTACTCACCATAGACAGCATCAGCAGCAGCTCATACAGCAGCTGCTGCAGCCACGCCTCCCATGCCAACTCCACAGGAGGCAGCCCTTCACTGCTGCTGCTGCCACCGCTCCCAAAACGCCCCTCAGATGCCCCCTCCTCATCATCACCCACTGCTGCTCCATCATCACTTGCTGCTGCTGCTGCTGCAGCAGCAGGGTTTGGCGGCTGCTCTTGCTGCTCGTTGCTGCGTCGCAGCTGCTCTGCATGTATCCGCAGCTCACTGCGTGACAACCTGCTTCTGCCGGTTGGAGACGGCAGCGGCGATGTGCTACCGCCAAACTGCTGCTGCTGCTGCTGAGTCAGCAAACTGAAGCCCTGCTGCTGCTGCTGCTGCTGCTGCTGTGAAGTGGGGCTCAGCAGCTGCGGTGGCAAGTGTATGCGAGGAGATGACAACGGTGAGTAGCTGTGGGCACTCGAGCCTCCCTGACTGCGCGGTGAACCCTGCCCCTGGTTGTTATGACTGGGGTTTGGGTCTAAACCCCCAGCACCGGGACTGTCACTTTCTGGATCTTGCTGTCCGCCTGCGATCTCAGCTGCAGTTGGCATTGCAGCAGGCCCCAGTTGCTGCTGCTGCTGCTCGCGGTGCTGCTGCTGTAGCAAGCTCAGCTGCTGCAGCTGCTGCTGTAGCAAGCTGGAGCTCCCTGCCTGCGCTGCTGCTGCTGCTGCATCTTGCAGCACTGGCTGTGCCAGTGGCGATGACGGATGCGAATGCTGAGCTGGCATCAACATGCATCCATGCAGCGCCAAGTTATACACGATGTTGAATGCGTTCACGCGGTGCTCTGGCTGCTGCTGATACAGTGCCTGCTGCAGCATCCGCAGCACCAGCGGGAACGCAACGGCCCCGCCAGCAGACAGCCACAAGTCAACTATAAGTTTGACCAAGATACAGCTGGCGATCTGGCCGATGCTGTCACTGTGCAACACCTGCTGCTGCTGCTGCTGCTGGGTGCTGCCAGACTGCAGGATCTGAGCCGGCCGCTGCTGCCAGTACACTGACGGATCTTCTAGCCCTACTGTGCCTGTAATCGCTGAAGGAGTAGCAGGGCTAGGCTTGCCGCACAGAATTTCGACGATTGCTGCTACATCTGTGCTGGTGACGTCTGCGTACTCCTGCTGAAGGTACGGCAGGGGTTGGAAGAGCCGCCGTGCGCGGCGTAACCTGCTCTGCTGCAGTGCTTGTTGCAGCAGCTCTGGTGTCACGCCACTCTGCAGGCAAATAGCACACCATACACAAGCAGACGATATGCAGGTGGGCGGTGAGCAGGGCTGTGGCGCACTGTATGGGCAGTGCAAGCAGGCAGCAGCCTGCTCTGCTGCAGTGCCTGCTGCAGCAGCTCTGGAGTTACGCCACCCTGCAGGCACGCACAATACAACGCAATAGCGAAGCATTCGGGTATGAGGCAGGACATATGCAGGTGGGCGGTGAGCAGGGCTGTAGCAAACAGTATGCACAGTGCAAGCGTGCAGCTCTCTGCTCTGCTGCAGTTCCTGCTGCAGCAGCTCTGGAGTTACGCCACCCTGCAGGCACATCAGAACACACCACATAAGCCAATTGTATTATGAAGAGCATATGCATTGCAGGTGGGCGGTGAGCAGGACTATAGCACACTATATGGTCAGTGCAAGCGTGCAGCACTCTGCTCTGCTGCAGTGCTTGCTGCAGCAGCTCTGGAGTCACGCCACCCTGCATGCAGGCACAATAGAACGCAATAGAGAAGCAAGCGATATGAGGCAGGACAGATGCAGGTGGACGACAAACAGGGCTGTAGCACACTATGATCAGCTTGTGGATCATCATCATCATCATCATCATCATCATCATCATCATCATCATCATCATCATCATCATCATCATCATCACCATCACCATCACCATCACC